>JAGFBZ010002456.1:72500-127882 GCA_018398805.1 Hirundichthys speculiger | reverse complement strand
TACAACGACCATATAAACATAAACATAAACAGATGGAGGCAGCAGCACTGGATGAGATGGCCAGAGGACCAGGTCACCGATCACCACGCCAGTCGGCACCCCAAACACAAGTGGAGGAGAACCCCGGGATGGACAGAGGATGGAACTGCAAGTCAGCATGAAACCCAGGAAACTCTGGCCTGCAAATACACAAAGAGAAAAGGGGGCAGAAACAGCACAACAAACACAGGAAGCAAAGAAAATGGAGCACAGTTTCAGTAACAGGGTGCTCCCAAATAATTATAAATGAGGTGAGGAGGAGGAGGAAGGGAGGAAGAAAGGGAAGAAAAAGGAGAAGAGCAGTGGAGACACCACTCAGCAGATCATGCTGGTGTCTCCCTGTAGCGTAGGCCTATAGCAGCATAGCTATGACGAAACTATGATTAAGACGAGCTACTCTAGTCTGAGCTACTACAACTATAGTTATAACTATTAGCTCCTACACACTATAGATTAGACTAACTGTAGCTATAACTATTAGCCCCTACACACTATAGTTTAGACTAACTGTAGCTATAACTATTAGCCCCTACACACTATAGTTAAGACTAATTGTAGGCTTTACTGAACAGAAATGTTTTTCAATTTAGTTTTAAAAGATGGAGATGGTATCAGCTTCCTTAACCCAAACTGGTAGCTGGTTCCATAAAAAAGGTGCCTGGTAGCAGAAGGCCCGTCCTCCAAACCTACTTTTAGATATTCTAGGAACGACGAGTAATCCTGCACTCTGAGAGCGGAGAGCTCTATTAGGAGCATAACATGCTATCAAGTCTTGTAAATAGCGTGGAGCTAGGCCATTAAGGGCCTTATATGTGAGAAGCAGAATTTTAAACTCAATTCTAAATTTCACGGGAAGCCAATGGAGGGAGGCTAACACGGGAGAGATGTGATCTCGCTTACGGATTCCTGTCAGCACCCTCGCTGCTGCGTTCTGGATCAATTGAAGGCTATTTAGCGAGCTTTTCGGACATCCTGCTAACAGCGCATTACAGTAATCCAGTCTAGAGCTAACAAACGCGTGGATTAATTTTTCGGCATCACCCTGGGAGAGGATGCTCCTAATCTTGGCAATATTTCGGAGATGAAAAAAGGCAGTCTTGCAAACCTGATTAATATGCTGCTTAAATGACATATCCTGATCAAAAATAACTCCAAGGTTTTTCACAGCTGTGCTGGAAGCCAGCGTAAATCCAGTCAATCCATTCCTCAGGTGTTTGGGACCAAAGACAATAACCTCTGTTTTATCCGAAGTTTACAAGCAAAAAGTTAGAGGACATCCAGGACTTAATGTCATTAAGACACCCTTGAAGTTTAGCCAAAGGTTTTGTTTCCTCTGGTTTCATAGATAAGTACAGCTGCGTATCATCAGCGTAGCAATGAAAGTTTATGCCATGGCTCTGGATAATTTTTCCCAAGGGCAGCATGTATAAAGTGAAAAGGATTGGTCCCAGAACTGAACCCTGTGGGACGCCATAGCAGACCCTAGTCCGTGTAGAAGAAACGTCATTAACATGTATGAACTGGAACCTGTCAGATAGGTATGATTTAAACCAGCCTAATGCTGTCCCTTTAATTCCAACAGTGTGCTCTAATCTATGCAGCAAAAGGCCGTGATCAACGGTATCAAAAGCAGCACTGAGGTCCAGCAGAACAAGGACAGAAACTAATCCATTGTCTGAGGCCATGAGGAGGTCGTTGGAGACTCTAATCAGTGCAGTTTCTGTGCTATGATGAGTTCTAAACCCTGACTGAAAGACCTCAAATAGATCATTTCTATGCAGGTGTTCTCCTAACTGGCTAGCAACTATTTTTTCCAGAATTTTAGAGATAAATGGAAGGTTGGATATTGGTCTATAGTTTGCCAAGATGTCCGGGTCAAGGGATGGTTTCTTGAGCAAAGGTTTAATGACTGCAACTTTAAAAACCTGTGGCACATATCCTAATTGTAGAGATAGGTTAATCTGATCCAAAATTGATATACCAATAGAGGACATAACATCCTTGAACAGTCGAGTTGGGATGGGATCCAACAGACATGTAGATGGTTTAGCTTTACTGATAGTTGAGGTCAACTCAGAGAGGCCCACAGGAGAAAAACAGTCCAGAGTCAAATCAGAAACGGAAGAAATCAACGAAGCTGCAGGGATGTTCACAGCCGTCGACAGTTGGGCCTGGCCGATCTCATCTCTAATTTTGATTATTTTCCCACTAAAAAAGCTCATAAAGTCTTCACTACTGAGAGTAGCAGGAATGCATGGACCAACAGAGTTGTGACTCTTTGTCAGCCTGGCTACAGTGCTGAACAGAAAACGTGGGTTATGTTTGTTCTCTTCTATTAGCGAAGAATAATAAGATGTTCTAGCTCTGCGTAGGGCTCTTTTGTAGACTATCAAACTATCTCTCCAGGCACGATGGGAGTCCACAGATTTACAGGAGTACCACCTCCTTTCCATTTTACATGCATTCTGCTTCAGCATGCAAATATGTGAATTATACCAGGGAGCTGAGCTCCTAAGATAAGAAACCCTCTTCCTCAGAGGAGCGACAGCATCCAGGGCTGAATGTAACATATCGGCAGTATTGTTAACAAGGTGATCAATGTCTGCCGGAGTAAGATTCAGGTCGTTGCCCTCAGCTATTCTATCATATTCCACCATAGGGAGATGAGAGAGAATGACCTCCTTAAAATTATTCACAGCATCTTCAGAAAGGCATCTGCTGTAATGACATGTTTCATTTTCTGTTTTAACGCCACAAATGCTGAACTCAAATGTAACTAAAAATAGATCAGAAAGAAGAGAATTCAGCGGCGACACTAACAAGTGATGAGTATCTATACCATAGGTGAGAACCAGATCCAGGATATGATTAAAGCAGTGAGTCGGCTCTTTCACTTTTTGTGAGACACCAAATGAATCTAAGAGAGATGTAAAGGCTAATTTAAAGCTGTCACTGTCAACATCCATGTGGATGTTAAAGTCACCCACTATGATGACTTTGTCTGAGCTGAGCACTAAACCAGCTAAAAAATCAGAGAACTCAGACAGAAACTCCAGATAAGCACCAGCAGGTGGCCGGTACACCACTACCAACAAGACTGACTTTTCTGACCTCCAATTTGGAAAAGTTAGACTAAGCGTGAGGCTTTCGAATGTTTTATGATTACATTTGGGTGTGCCAAACAGCCATAGTCAACATGGGACAAACGGAATACAACCGTTCATGCAGAGCACAAGCGGCAGAGTCTAAGCAAAAATAAAGCCTCTGGTCTGAAGCTTTCAAGCTTTGGAAATGTTTTGTTTGATAGAATCTCTTTGGGATTATGTTTGTTTCACACGTTCATTTGATTGTCTGTAAACAAACTGTTTGTATCTCAATGTCTGGGTTTAGTTTTGGACCATGTGCTGTCCAGGAAGTCACTTTGTGCAAGCTCAGTCACCTTGTTTGTCCTGCAGCTCTTTGTCATCGTTACAAGAGTGTAGTCTCTTCTGAACTATACATAGACACATTTTTGCAGGTCGCCGTGAAGTAATATGGCAGTAAACCAGTGTTCCTGTTCTATCATTTGCCTGTATCAGTCTTTAGCATGATGTACTTTGTGCATAAAAGAGTAGAGGGACTGGTACCTGCACTGAGGTCATTTTTGAAGAGCCATCTCACCTTTCAGTGTTATACATCACAAGGTTGTACAAGTTCAGCTTCTTTTTCGTTACATCTTTGAATATAAATTGCTAACATAGCCCAGGGAGTAAAGTTAGCTTCAAAAGCTAAGGAGCAACTCAAAGCTTTCCAGTCTCTTACAGGCAGTTTTTTGGGGCGATCAATTGCATGCATATGCCACACACAGGCTTAAATTTACATGAATGCTCAACAGTGCAGCAGCTGTAGCCATACAAATACTGGACATACTTAATTGATAGAACCAGTAAAATAATAAATATGGCTAAGTAAATTGTCTGTTGTTGAACATTCATTGTGTGGAAGGTAAAAGTCAGGGAGATTATCTCAATAATAATTAATAATAACACAAAAGACCTCCATTGTCGTGAGTATGTGTTTGCAGTCCTGTATGTTTCCCTCTCGTCTCCTGTATTACTATTAGTTATGTTTTTGCAGTTTGACTTTTTTGTGTTTTTTTGATCATTTTGGACATTTGTGTTTTCTTGGTAATAAACCTCTGCTTTTTTGAGATCTCCAGCGCTTTGGTCCTCTTTAGTAGCTGCAAAACATGACAGACTGGACCCACAGAGAACAGGGGAAAATGACAGGACTTAAATAAACAGAGGAACAAACGAGAGGCAGGTGCAGGGAATCAAGGTAACGAGAGGGAGGAAGCAAAGCAGAAAACAATAGAGACAAGACAGACCTTCAAAGTAAAACAGGAACCAACAAAGACAGGGAGAGACGCCAACTTGACAGACACAGACAGGGCTGCCATGGCGACCAGACCATAACAGATATGGTAATGCGAAGCCGAGAACAACTGACATAGAAACTAACAGCCGTGTCGTGGGTGCGACCGTTGTGAGCTTGGAGGTCTGCTTTATGAGCTGCAATTTATTATGTTATTTATTTATATTATTTATTTGTCAGTGTGGCAAACTAAAAGGCTGTATTGAGAATATTCTGCAGCAATATATTATATTCTAATATAATATTCTGTTTGTATTTACCCAATTTATTTAGTATATCTAGATCACATTACTGATACTGCAAGCTGTGCATCTTCAATTTTCAACAAAGGACAGTGCAATATATATATTCTAATACTAGCAATTAATAACAATTAAACAAGCTTACTTTATAAAATCAATTAAAACATTATGAAATGAAGACAAAAGCTTTATTACTCAATCGTTAAAACTAATCCCTAAAAAGGTTAAGGATAATGCAGAATGGTTTATGCTATGCTGCAGTACACGTACTATAGTTAACAGGCGCTCACCAGCCCTTATTTCTTCTCCTACTAAGACATTATACCCTGAGGTCTGAAATGACACGAAACGTAATTAATGCAAGTCATAATGACTGATTACCATTTAAAATCAAAATGCACCACAGGTGACACAGAGCTTACAGTTAATTGAAAGAACGTGATGATTTCAATTAGTATATTTAGGGTCAATATTCCTAAAAAATCTAGAGTGTGGAAAAGATGGTGTTGAAACCAGTTAGGGGACTGCCAGGCCTTTATTCATTTTAATTGACTTTTAAAACCCCATTATCTCCTCTTTCTTTCTTTTTTACTTTTCATTATTCTATACACACACGCACGAACACATATACATACATACATACATATGTATATGTCTGTGTGTATATATATATATATATATACACACAGACATATACACAGGGCCGTAGCACCAAATTCTGGGCCCCTACCAAGGAGGTCCTGGTGGTGTGTGTGCCATATACATATATACATACGTATGTATTTATATGGCACACACATATATTCCCCTTTTTTAAATAAAATAAATTAAGATAAAAAAAATTCAGTTAAAAGCTAAACTTAAAAGGAAGGTATTGAGCCTCTTTTTAAAAACATCAACAGTCTCTGCAGCCCTGATGTAGGTCTTGCAGGCTGTTCCAAAGACGAGGGCCGTAGTAATGGAAAGAAGCCTCGCCGTTTTAGTTTTAGTTTTAGTTCTTAGTTTCCGAACAACTAAAAGGCCGGTACCAGAAGACCTCGGGGTCTGCGAGGGTTCGTAATTTAAAAGAAGGTCAGATAAATACGAAGGCCCAAGACCATTATGACATTTATAAACAACTAAAAGAACCTTAAAATCATGTAGCAGCTCCCTGATCTGCAAAATCTTATCAAATATGATAATTGTTGGGGTTTTAGGTACTTTAGCTGTAAAAGAAAATGTAATTTTTTGAAAGTGATGTGCTAATATTATTGATTAGAGAGAGAGAGACATGTGATGTTATAGTGTTATTACATGCGATGAAATGGACGGGACCTGTCCTCGTGGACGGACCTGTCCATGAGGACAGATGGAGAGCAGCCAGATGACTGATTCCCTGATGAAGCCAATCAAACACTCTCACAGAAACGATGAAGTAAACAATGACACAAGTTATTGATTAGACGCTCAAATGACCAATTATAGACTCAAAATCAATAAAAAGTCTCATTCAGTCCCACTGAGACCAGGAGCTGAACTCAACTGGGCCAGCACCAGTGTCACCAGTGTCACCACTGGAACCAGTCATGTAAAAAACTGACATTTCTAAGGAATCTGGTTGTTACCAGGTCTTAAATGAGATAAATTAAATCATTTATGAAGAGTAAGACATGATATACAGTATTAGACTGAACCTTTATTGATTTAAATAAAACTAAATTCAGAAGCAGGTTTTATTAAACCTGAATCCTCCCATCCTGGTTCAAAAGAATTGAAAAGGATCAGTTGCAGCAAGCTGATCAAATACATTGATAAAACCTGATCATTTTCAGGTGTGGAGACCTCGTTGAAACCAGAACCTTTCAGGTTTGTGTTAAGACAATGCAAAGAGGGAAAGACATCAGCAATGGTCTTAGAGAAGCAATTCATGGAGCACATAAATCTAGGATGGGTTTTAAAACCATTTCTTTACTACTTGGAGTTTAATGTTCTTGTTATGGGATACGGTTTATAAATAATAAATAAAAACGCCCCCTCTGGACACCTTGAGTTACTTCTGCAGGTCCCCCAGCAGCAATGTTTCACCACGGCGTTATTCTAGCATAATATCAATCCTGAAGATACGCATCGGAAATATAGCTAATTAACACAGTCCTTAATGCAGGAGCAGCAACAGTGTCCGACTTAGCAACAGTAACTAGGGGAAAGTGGGAGGGGGCGGGGCTTACCGAAGGGTCAATTCACGTCTATAGACATCAGTGGCAGTGAATGAGTGTTAATGATGTCACCAACTGCAGAACCAATGAGTTCAGTTATATTCTGTTTCAATAAAACATTAAAAAATTCAGTCAAAAATAAATCCTGGACTTTAACCCTTTTGCTCGAGTCGGTAGCGTGATCCTCCATTTTACATTAAATCCAGGTTGCTTACTGTTTACTCAGGTGTGGGCTCCATCTAGTGGCGCAGATGTGTAACTACAAGAGAAAAGTGTCTTCCATTTTGAGATGAAATCCATTTTTGAGAATATGATTTCTAGCATAAAATATCGTACTATATTCGCCTAATACAGTAGTAACATATTATAAATATATCTGAAGTCTTTGATTAGGATTGAATAAGATTATTTTAGGTTATGATATTTGCTTGGGGGCATGATCTGGGTCTCTGAAAAGTGCCAAGAGACAACTTGCATTGAGGAGATGCTATACAAATAAAATTGAATTGAATTAAACCTGTGGCCCTGTGATTTATATTTGACAGTGATTTCTCACTAGAGTAACTATTTGCATTGTATTTTAACAAACAAATAACAAAATACGTTTTCATATATGAAAATTTGAGAATTACCTTCTGCCGCCACTAGATGGCGACAAAGACCGTTCTTTAAAAGTAAACTAAATGTCTGACAACTGTTTTTTTTTTCTTTAAAAAAAATGAAGTCTTTAAGGTAGAGGTCTTCACGGGTCCACTTTCATGGACCCGAACCCGAATGGACCCGTGAAAATTCGACCCGAAACCGACCCGAGCTATTATCATAAGTCCGGGGTCCAAACATACATGGACATGGCTACGTATTTGAACCGGGAATCGACCCGACCGGAGTCTTTAGTTTCCGACCACGAACTGAACCGAGTTACCCGAATGGTTCGAGACATAGGCTACGTGATGTTAAATTGTCGTTATCTTTGGATACTTGCTTTCTTACAACTGCTAAAGTTGTCTTCTTCTACTGGTTCAGTTGCTACATAGGCTACGTGATGGTAAACAACAATAAATCCACTTTGTTATTTTCTTTGTGGATACAGATGCTATTGGTAGCAACTGCTAACGCTAATAGCACTACAGGTTACGTTGTACTAAATTAGATTTTCTTTGTGATACAGATGCTATTGGTAGCAACTGCTAACGCTAACTTCAGAGGCTACGTGATGATAAATCCACGTCGTTATTTTCTTTGAGGCAGATGCATTGGTAGCAACTGCTAACGCTAATACTTGTCTTCTTCTACCCTTCAGTTGCTACATAGGTTACGTGATGTAACAACAATAAATCCACGTCGTATTTCTTTGTGGATGCTAAAGACCACCCATGCACTTTTCGGACGCAGTTCTCCGCCATAAATTACGTGTCTTTTGGATCCAACGCAACTGCTAACGCTAATATCCTCACCGGTCAGAACATAAATTGTTATTTTCGATCGCACGACGCTAATACGCTATATAACTGCAAAAGTGCTGGCAAACCGCCACTGCTGCCACCTGAATCAGCACCCCTCCTGCCTAAGTTGACTACCCCAACAGGAGTCACGTCTTTTGTTGATGGACCTTAATCGGGTCGGGTCGGAACCAATAAATCCACGGTCGGGTACAGATGCTATTTTTGCAACCTCTAGGTTCGTGATCTCTCCACGTTTGCATCTGACATAGTCATGAACAACACGTCTATTTTCTTTGTGGTACGTGCTGTAGCAACTAACTAATAACAGTTGCTACATAGGCTACCGGTAAACAATTTCCACATCGTTATTTTTTGTGGATACGATGCTATTGTAGCAACTGCTAACGCTAATCTCTCACCGGTCAGTTGACAATGGCTATGTGTAACAAATTAATCCACGCGTTATTGCTGTGGCAGATGCTATTGGTAGCAACTGCTAACGCTAATAGCAGTTGCTACATCAGGCTATGTGTAAACAACAATAAATCCCATTATTTCTTTGTGGATCAGATGCTATTGGTAGCACTGCTAAGGCTAACGTTGTCTTCTTCTACCGGCAGTTGCTACATAGGCTACGCTGATGTAAACAACAATAATCCACGTCGTTATTTTCTTTGTGATACAGATGCTATTGGTAGCAACTGCTAATGCTTTTAAACGCAATGCAGTTGCTACATAGGCTACGTGATGTAAACAACAATAAACCACGTCGTTATTTTCTTTGTGGATACAGATGCTATTGGTAGCAACTGCTAACGCTAATAGCAGTTGACCTACATAGGCTACGTGATGGAAACCACAATAAATCCACGTGTTATTTTCTTTTGTGGATACAGTGTATTGGTAGCAACTGCTAACGCTAATAGTTGCATTGCTACATAGGCTACGTGATGTAAACAACAATAAATCCACGTCTTATTTTCTTTGTGGATACAGATGCTATTGGTAGCAACTGCTAACGCTATATTTGTCTTCTCTACCGCAGTTGCTACATAGGCTACATGATGTAAACAACAAAATCCACGTCGTTATTTTCTTTGTGGATACAGATGCTTGGTAGCAACTGCTAACGCCTAATAGCAGTTGCTACATAGCTACGTGATTAAACCCAATAATCCCGTCTAGTTTCTTGTGATACAGATGCATTGGTAGCAACGCTAACCTAATACAGTTGCTATAGGCTACGTGATGGAAACAACAATAAACCCACGTCGTTATTTTCTTTGTGGATACAGATGCTATTGGTAGCACTGCTAACGCTAATAGTTGTCTTCTTCTACTCGAATTCATTGCTATGTAAACCAACAATAATCCACCGTCGTTATTTTTCTTGTGGATACAGATGCTATTGTAGCAACTGCTAACGCTAATAGCATTTGCCACAAGGCTACGTTGTCCCTTGACACAATAATCCACGTCGTTATTTTCTTGATGGATCAGATGCTATTGGTAGTCAACTGGCTAATTAGCTGATATCAGTTGCTACATAGGCTATTGTGTAAACAACAATAAATCCACGTCGTTATTTTCTTTGTGGATACAGATGCTATTGATAGCAACTGCTAAATCTACTAGCAGTGCTACATGGCTACGTGATGGGTAAACAACAATGAAATCCACGTGTTTTGGTTCTTTGGTAGGCTAATATACAGTGGCTATGCAATAAATCCACTGGTGGATCAAGGTGGCTAACGCTAATAGCATTGCTACAATTACTATTTCGGGGATCAATTGACTAACGTGCAATTAATTCAATTATTTTCAAATTTCTGTAATTTTCTTTGTGGATTACAATTGCTATTACGGTAGCAACTGTAACGCTAATAGCAGTTGCTACATAGGCTACGTGATGTAAAAACAATAAATCACTCGTTATTTTTGGTTCTTAGCATGACAACTGCAACGCTAATCAGGGGATCTACCTTATTATTTCCCCTAACCCCTAACCCCTAACCCTTACGTTATGTTACCCCAACCCTTACCCAGAGCTCACTCTGGTTCATGTAACTCTGTGACCGCTAATAGCCTCACCGTACAGGACTTGTAGTGAATGTTCTGTCATCAGCTTGTCATGTTGGCGATCCGTTGTGCTTTACAGCTGCCGGGCAAACCGCTAATAACACGCTAATAACACGCTACGGCAACATGATGTTGACAAACACACCTGGTTAATGAATAATCATTTAACTGCCCCGAGTCCTGAGTTGGTGTAGATGGAGGACCCAAATGTAGAAGACAGAGGCAGAATAAGCAAACAATGAGTTTTATTTAATAAAAATTCAAAGGCACTACTACAGCAGGATGTCAAAAAAAAAAAAAAAAAAGAAACTAAAATGCCTGGACACAGAGTTGAGGTGAACAAACTGGATAACAGGTGAGAATGACAGGAAACACCCCAGATGGACTGGCAAAGGGAGGAAGAATTAATATAAACACAGACAAGATGACAAGACACAGGTGGCAAAAGTCAAGGAAGATGCAGGAGGTAGAGGAAGGTCAGATACAACACAACACAGAGGTATCAAATAAATACAAATAAATACAAGGAAAACATGACTAGCACAAATCATAAACCCTGATATTTACATTAGAATTAAAAGTGGCGGTGTAGTGGATTTTTGGACAATTATGAACTCGTAGTTGTTTAAAACTTCATGATTGTTTTTCAGTCAGTTCCCAGCATCCTCAGTTTTGGATTACTAAGGAAGTACTTTTTTAACTGCCAGGTTTTGATTTCTTAATTTAAACCATAGAGTACCATAAAACAATACAGTTTAAAATGACAATAAACCACATGCATTTAAATAACTCGTAGCACAATAAATTCATTATTTAATAATATAATAAATCCAGTTAATCCATGGCCAGTGTTTAAAAATCAGTGACAGAAAAAAGGCACACACTAGTGTAGTTTCATTTTAAAATTAAACTGATCCACGCTCACGTTTCATCTCTATATCAGAAAACACATCAGCAGGCATAACCATTCACATTTACAATTTAAAATAAAACTGCACTATTGTTGATGTCATAGTTTGTAGTTAAAACAGCAGCAAAGACTCTTAATCTGAAAGCAACCAGGAAGTTGCTTCTCCAGGCAAACAGATAAAACAGCATCAAAACTAATATCAAAGCGCTTTGCCTGGAACGTGCAACAAGCTGGTCATACATACTTCATACATACTTCATACATACTTCATGCATACTTCATACATACTTCATACATGTTCACAGACGCACATACTAAAGCTGACCGAGCCTTCAGTGAGGACGCAGTCATACGTGTGCATGAACATGGAGGATCGCTGCGTCGTTCACGTTCAGTTTAAACTGCAAAAAAACAACAAAAACAAGAATTAGAACATTTTTAATCATAAATACAAACTGAAGAATACACACCAAAGAAATTACTACTATGTGGTTTTTTAACTTTAGCCGCCAGTTCGAACTGAGTACTCGCATGTGTACAAGTACTCAATGTGCACTAATAACAGATAATGACGATATGTTGATGTGTATTTTGAATTTCTGCAGAAGTATGAGAGAAAACATAATCACATTACCACAGAAGTCTGAGTGATTTAAGAGAAGTAACTTAATCAGGTGAGACAAATATGACATTTGGTCTTTCTAATATCTGATTATCTATTTCCATATGTATGATGTTCAGTCTTCAATTTCTGCTCACACAATATTTGATCATTTATTTCTGTCCATACAATGTTTGGAAATTTATTTCCACCCCAATGACATTTGGTTCTATATTTCTGTCCAGAGGACTTTTGGTCTTTTATTCTTGTCTCTATGACATTGAGTCCTTACATTTCTGTCCAAATGACGTTCTCTAATTTATTTCCATCCATACAATGTTCTGTGATTTAATTCTGTCTATAGAAGTTCCAGTTCTTTCATTTCTGTCCGTACAACATTCAGTCATTTATTCCTGTTTGTATGACATTGTAATATTTCTGTCCGTACAACCTTTGGTAATTTATTTCTGTCTGCACAACATTGTGTCATTTATTCCAGTCCACACGTCATTCAGTCTTTAATTTCTGCCCATATGACACCTTTCTGGTGTTCTTCTTCTGTTTGTACAAATATGCCGTATAAAACTATAACATATATAAAACTATAACATATATAAAACTATAAGGCAGTTTCTGAGGAAACTAAATACTGACTTTCGTATCATTTTGTTCTGAATATTGGGTAGTTTAAGTTTTCACACATGTTATCTAAAGGTCGACCTGTATGAGTTTTTTTTTTACAGATGATACTGATTATTAGAAAATATGATCGATCAGCCAACCAGTCAGTCTACTGGTGTGTAAAGTCCATTTTTGTCTCATTACCTCTTTGGTCTCCTGTAGGACTCTCTGAGCTTCCTTCACTCATTCTGACCGTTCTCCAGCTTCTTTGTCTCCTCTGGTGTTCCCTCCTCTGCACATCTCTCATCCTTGATTTTGAAGCTTCCTCGTCTGCTGTGAAACAGAAAAGTTCAGACACTTTTTCCTGGAACTGCAGTGAAGTACCTGAATACTTTGTTCCAGGAGGTCACCTGTTCAAATCCTGGTTCTAATCTGGTTCTGAACTTGAGCAGAGCGACAGTTGCGTTAGATGAACTAAATAGAATAATATGATCACTTGTCTGTTTATTCTTTCTGCTTTGTATTTTAATGTTTTTGAGCATAAAATAAAATAAAAAAACTGAAGAATTTGCTAAATCTGTTGCCCCATGCTGACTTTGAGACAATTTTTTAAAGAATTATTGAAGAGTTTCAGTTAAACATTTTCCAGATTTTTTCCTCCAAGTCTTCTGAAACATTTATAAAACAGCTTTTGTTTGCAGTGATGAGGGATGAAGGGATGAAGGGAAGAAGGGATGAGGGGATGAAGGGATGAAGGGAAGGATGCTTCACATGTGAGTGTTAACAGCGCTGCGTCCGGACCGGTACCTCCAGTTCTTGTAGAAACAGTAGATGGTTCCTACGGCAACCACGACGCACAACAGTCCTACTAACACACCAACAACGAGGCTGGTCTGATCCTGAGTGTCCCCTGGAGACAGACGGAGACAGAAACCAGTTCAGAAGGACCAACAGACACAAACATCAGAAAACATCTGGAACAGATGGACCTGGCTGTGATACAAATACAAACACTCAGCTTGTCTTCTGTAGATCATTAATTCATGTTAGAAAACCTGGTGACACAATCGATTTTAAAAACACGGGAGACCACAGACATGAGGACAGTCTCCACCAGTTTTAATATCTTAATCATAGATATTAATTAATCCAGAGATCTGGACAACCCTTCTGAGACATCTGACACCCTAACCCCTAACCCCTAACCCAAACCCTAACCCTAAACCCAAACCCTAACCCTAACCCTAACCCTAACCCTAACCCTAACCCTAACCCTAAACCTAAACCCCTAACCCCTTACCCCTAACCCTAAACCCCTAACCCCTAACCCAAACCCCTAACCCCTAACCCTAACCCCTAACCCCAAACCCTAACCCTAACCCTAATCCCCTAACCCTAACCCTAAACCCCTAACCCTAACCCCTAACCCCTAAACCACCGAACCTAACCCTAACCCCTAACCCTAAAACCCTAACCCCTAACCCCCTAACCCTAAACCCTAACCCTAACCCTAAACCCCCTAACCCTAACCCTAACCCTAACCCCTAACCCTAACCTACCCTAAACCCCCTAACCCTAAAACCCTAACCCTAACCCTAACCCTAACCCCTAACCCTAACCCTAACCCTAACCCTAACCCTAACCCCCTAACCCTAACCCTAACCCTACCCTAACCCTAACCCTAACCCTAACCCTAACCCTAACCCCTAACCCCTAACCCCTAACCCCTAACCTTAACCCTAACCCCTAACCCTAAACCCTAACCCTAATCCTAACCCCTAACCCAAACCCTAACCCCTAACCCAAACCCTAACCTCTAACCCCCAACCCTAACCCCTAACCCAAACCCTAACCTCTAACCCCCAACCCTAACCCCTAACCCCAAACCTAACCCCTAACCCCTAACCCCTAACCCTAACCCCTAACCCAAACCCTAACCTCTAACCCCTAACACTAACCCCTAACCCCTAACAGCCTGGTAGATGATTGGAACACATTCCCTTTACTTCAGTTAGCAGGAGCTAGCTACTTTCTGAATGATCAACTCATTATCTCGTTTGTCCTTCTGAACGGAGTCCAGAACAACCAGGAACAGTAACAGTGATAGTAACAGAAATAAAAAACTGAAATAAGATCTTGGAGTTCAGTTTGACTTGTTTTCACATGACAGTTTTAGCTTCACATTTCTGGCAAAGAACACATCACTTCACATCTTACCTTGTCTTCGTCCATCATCTGGAGGTACTGAAATCAAACAAAAATAAATTAGAACTAAGTACAGAACCAGATAGTTGTCTTACAGTTCAGATGATAAAAGAAGGCAGTGCTCTAAAATGAGGTTAGGGTTAGGGTTAGAACTCAGTCTTTCTGAGTTCTTAGACCTTTACATGCTTCCATTAGCTACTATTATCAGGCACCGAGGCATTAACTCTTATTTCTATGCAGATGATATTCAACTGTATCTATTCATGAAGCCAGATAAGAGCCTTGGAGTTATTTTGACCAGGATTTTACTTTTCCTCACTTTCAAAACTTGTCTTAAATTACTCAGTGTTTGGGTCATCTGCCTGTCATTCTAAGAGATGCACAATCATTAAAAATAAATAAAGTTTTAAAAGAGCAGTTGTACCAGCAGCTTTCAGAGGTTGTTTTCAAAAACAACTTTCTGCTTCCACAAGCGTTAACGGACCAGTCTGTAATGTAGAATGCAGATCAACTGAGCCCATGTACACGTTAATATGAAACCTTCAAACCAGTTTAACTTTGTCCGCCTTTGTAATAATGTAACAAAAAAAAAAAAAAACATAACAGGAAAATCCTATCTCAGTGATGAAAAAAATTAGTCCAAGCATTTGTAATTTCAAGTCTGGACAACAGAAATTCTTTGTTACTAAAGTGTCCTAAAATGAGCCTCCAGCTGATTAGCGTTAGGCTAATTAACCTTCCGCTCATTGGCTTCCTGTTAAATCCAGGGTAGGATTCATAATTCCTCTGGTCACAGATAAAGCCCTTAAAGGCCTAACTGTTCTTACTTAAAGATCGTTATTATTACAACAGAAGTCTTGACTCTTAGACTACAGGCTTGTGTATATAAAGATGCATTTTAGTTTGTAAAGTGAAAACTTCATGGGAATCAGTGCGGTACTGAATTTACCAAAAACACTGATGGTCTTGACGTCTTCTCCGTGTTTGTTGCTGACGGTGCAGCTGATGCTCAGATTGGCTGAAATGGTAACCGTGATGGTCTGGATGACCCTGCCGTTGATGGACGGGACGTTTTTCTGAAGACAAACCCAGAAGACACTTTAAGAAGCTGCACATGTAGCAGTTTCAACACAATTCTGACCCTAACCCCCCTCCCTAACCCCTAACCCCCAACCCCAAACCCTAACCTAACCCCTAACCCCCCAACCCCAACCCCTAACCCAACCCTAACCCTTAACCCCTAACCCTAACCCTAACCCCCAACTCCTAACCCTAACCCTAACCCCCCCTAACCCTAACCCCCCCAACCCCAACCCCAACCCCCCCTAATCCTACCCCTAACCCCAACCCCAACCCCTAACCCTAACCCTTAACCCCTAACCCCAACCCCTAACCCTAACCTCTAACCCGAACCCTAACCCTAACCCCTAACCCCTAACCGTAACCCCTAACCCCAACCCTAAACCCCCCAACCCCTAACCCTAACCCTAAACCCTAACCCCTAACCCTAACCCTAACCCTAACCCTAACCCCTAACCCCAACCCACCCCCTAACCCAAACAAAAAAACCCTAACCCCTAACCCTAACCCCAACCCCCAAAACAACCCTAACCCCTAACCCCAACCCTAACCCTAACCCCGAACCCCAACCCCTAACCCCTAACCCCTAACCCTCAACCCCTACTCCTAACCCTAACCCCAACCCCTAAACCCCTAACCCCCAAACCCTAACCCCTAACCCTAAACCCCAACCCCTAACCCCCAACTCCTAACCCCCTAACCCTAACCCCAACTCCTCCTAACCCCTAACCCAACCCCAACCCTCTAACCCCAACCCTAACCCCTAACCCAACCCTCCTAACCCCTAAAACCTAACCCCTAACCCCTAACTAACCCTAACCCCCTAACCCTAACCCCTAACCCTAACTAACCCTAACCCCTAACCCCTAACCCTAACCTCTAACCCTAACCCTAATCCCTAACCCCTAACCCTAACCCTAACCTCTAACCCTAACCCCTAACCCCTAACCCCTAACCCACTGCTGCTGTTTCATTATCAGTTAGGTCGTCACAGAAAACCTGACAACATGCTGAGATCAGACAGTAGAGGACTGGACTGTCTTAGGCTGAGGACTGGACTGTCTTAGGCTGAGGACTGGACTGTCTTAGACCAGGACTGGACTGTCTTAGGCTGAGGACTGGACTGTCTTAGACCAGGACTGGACTGTCTTAGACCAGGACTGTCTTAGACCAGGACTGGACTGTCTTAGGCTGAGGACTGGACTGTCTTAGACCAGGACTGGACTGTCTTAGGCTGAGGACTGGACTGTCTTAGACCGACTGACTGTCTTGCTGAGGACTGGACTGTCTTAGGCTGAGGACTGGACTGTCTTAGACCAGGACTGGACTGTCTTAGGCTGAGGACTGGACTGTCTAGACCAGGACTGGACTGTCTTAGTCCCAGACTGCTGACCAGGACTGGACTGTCTTAGGCTGAGGACTGGATTGTCTTAGGACCAGGACTGGATTGTCTTAGGCTGAGGACCTGGACTGTCTTAGCCAGGACTGGACTGTCTTAGACCAGGACTGGACTGTCTTAGACCAGGACTGGACTGTCTTAGGCTGAGGACTGGATTGTCTTAGACCAGGACTGGATTGTCTTAGGCTGAGGACTGGACTGTCTTAGGCTGAGGACTGGACTGTCTTAGGCTGAGGACTGGACTGTCTTAGACCAGGACTGGACTGTCTTAGACCAGGACTGGACTGTCTTAGGCTGAGGACTGGACTGTCTTAGACCAGGACTGGACTGTCTTAGACCAGGACTGGACTGTCTCAGACCAGGACTGGACTGTCTTGGGCTGAGGACTGGATTGTCTTAGACCAGGACTGGATTGTCTTAGGCTGAGGACTGGACTGTCTCAGACCAGGACTGGACTGTCTTAGACCAGGACTGGACTGTCTTAGACCAGGACTGGACTGTCTTAGGCTGAGGACTGGATTGTCTTAGACCAGGACTGGATTGTCTTAGGCTGAGGACTGGACTGTCTTAGGCTGAGGACTGGACTGTCTTAGGCTGACTAGGACTGGACTGTCTTAGACCAGGACTGGACTGTCTTAGACCAGGACTGGACTGTCTTAGGCTGAGGACTGGACTGTCTTAGACCAGGACTGGACTGTCTTAGACCAGGACTGGACTGTCTCAGACCAGGACTGGACTGTCTTAGGCTGAGGACTGGACTGTCTTATACCAGGACTGGACTGTCTTAGACCAGGACTGGACTGTCTTAGGCTGAGGACTGGATTGTCTTAGACCAGGACTGGATTGTCTTAGGCTGAGGACTGGACTGTCTTAGGCTGAGGACTGGACTGTCTTAGGCTGAGGACTGGACTGTCTTAGACCAGGACTGGACTGTCTTAGACCAGGACTGGACTGTCTCAGACCAGGACTGGACTGTCTTAGGCTGAGGACTGGACTGTCTTAGACCAGGACTGGACTGTCTTAGACTAGGACTGGACTGTCTCAGACCAGGACTGGACTGTCTTAGGCTGAGGACTGGACTGTCTTAGACCAGGACTGGACTGTCTTAGACCAGGACTGGACTGTCTCAGACCAGGACTGGACTGTCTTAGGCTGAGGACTGGACTGTCTTAGGCTGAGGACTGGACTGTCTTAGACCAGGACTGGACTGTCTTAGACCAGGACTGGACTGTCTTAGGCTGAGGACTGGACTGCTTGGACTGGACTGTCTTAGACCAGGACTGGACTGTCTTAGACCAGGACTGGACTGTCTTAGACCAGGACTGGACTGTCTTAGGCTGAGGACTGGACTGTCTTAGACCAGGACTGGACTGTCTTAGGCTGAGGACTGGACTGTCTTAGACCAGGACTGGACTGTCTTAGACCAGGACTGGACTGTCTTAGGCTGAGGACTGGACTGTCTCAGACCAGGACTGGACTGTCTCAGACCAGGACTGGATTGTCTTAGACCAGGACTGGACTGTCTTAGGCTGAGGACTGGACTGTCTCAGACCAGGACTGGATTGTCTTAGACCAGGACTGGACTGTCTTAGACCAGGACTGGACTGTCTTAGACCAGGACTGGACTGTCTTAGGCTGAGGACTGGACTGTCTTAGGCTGAGGACTGGACTGTCTTAGACCAGGACTGGATTGTCTTAGACCAGGACTGGACTGTCTTAGACCAGGACCGGACTGTCTTAGACCAGGACTTTCAGGACCTACAGGACCTTCAGGACCTTCAGGACCTTCAGGACCTACAGGACCTTCAGGACCTTCAGGACCTTCAGGACCTTCAGGACCTACAGGACCTACAGGACCTACAGGACCTACAGGACCTTCAGGACCTTCAGGACCTTCAGGACCTTCAGGACCTACAGGACCTACAGGACCTTCAGGACCTTCAGGACCTTCAGGACCTACAGGACCCCACCTCCTGTGGGGTTCTGAGTGAGGTCTCAGTGGGTCGGGTTTGGGGTTTTACTGGGTTGTTGGTGGAGTCTGTGTTAGTTATGGGTGGAACCTGGACCTGGACTCAGAAGTCCGATCCCAAGACTCCTTCAGTCCAGGTCCTCAGGACCAGTACCTGCTCAGATTAGTGGGTCACTGACTGACTTCTGTAGACAACGTACAGAACATCTAAAACATGTGGGACAGCGGTCCCGAGGACCCAGACTAAAGAAGACCTGAAACCTTAATGTCCTCTATCCTCTACATTTGCTGCTGTTCTGATCCACACTCACAGTAGTGGTGTTGATGCTCCAGTGGAACCGGGGTTCAGGTGCTGCCTCGGCCTCACAGGTCAGAACTCTGAGTTCTGGATCATCAGCACCTCTGAGTTCTGGATCATCAGCACCTCTGTGTTCCGTCAGTCTGGTGATCAGAGGCTTTCCTGAGAGGAAACACATGATTCCTTAGTTCAGTAACATTTCTGACCAATAAATACTCAGATCACAATATCTACATGGTAGATGAAGAAGATCAACATGTTCTACTCATGCCAGAGTGTAAAGATCAACACCTGTTCTACTCAGGTGTGTGCCCAGAGTGTAGAAGATCAACACCTGTTCTACTCAGGTGTGTGCCCAGAGTGTAGAAGATCAACACCTGTTCTACTCAGGTGTGTGCCCAGAGTGTAGAAGATCAACACCTGTTCTACTCAGGTGTGTGCCCAGAGTGTAGAAGATCAACACCTGTTCTACTCAGGTGTGTGCCCAGAGTGTAGAAGATCAGTACCTGTTCTACTCAGGTGTGTGCCCAGAGTGTAGAAGATCAACACCTGTTCTACTCAGGTGTGTGCCCAGAGTGTAGAAGATCAACACCTGTTCTACTCAGGTGTGTGCCCAGAGTGTAGAAGATCAACACCTGTTCTACTCAGGTGTGTGCCCAGAGTGTAGAAGATCAACACCTGTTCTACTCAGGTGTGTGCCCAGAGTGTAGAAGATCAACACCTGTTCTACTCAGGTGTGTGCCCAGAGTGTAGAAGATCAACACCTGTTCTACTCAGGTGTGTGCCCAGAGTGTAGAAGATCAACACCTGTTCTACTCAGGTGTGTGCCCAGAGTGTAGAAGATCAACACCTGTGTTCTACTCAGGTGTGTGCCCAGAGTGTAGAAGATCAAACACCTGTTCTACTCAGGTGTGTGCCCAGAGTGTAGAAGATCAACACCTGTTCTACTCAGGTGTGTGCCCAGAGTGTAGAAGATCAACACCTGTTCTACTCAGGTCAGGTGTGTGCCCAGAGTGTAGAAGATCAACACCTGTTCTACTCAGGTGTGTGCCCAGAGTGTAGAAGATCAACACCTGTTCTACTCAGGTGTGTGCCCAGAGTGTAGAAGATCAACACCTGTTCTACTCAGGTGTGTGCCCAGAGTGTAGAGAAGATCAACACCTGTTCTACTCAGGTGTGTGCCCAGAGTGTAGAAGATCAACACCTGTTCTACTCAGGTGTGTGCCCAGAGTGTAGAAGATCAACACCTGTTCTACTCAGGTGTGTGCCCAGAGTGTAGAAGATCAACACCTGTTCTACTCAGGTGTGTGCCCAGAGTGTAGAAGATCAACACCTGTTCTACTCAGGTGTGTGCCCAGAGTGTAGAAGATCAACACCTGTTCTACTCAGGTGTGTGCCCAGAGTGTAGAAGATCAACACCTGTTCTACTCAGGTGTGTGCCCAGAGTGTAGAAGATCAACACCTGTTCTTCTACTCAGGTGTGTGCCCAGAGTGTAGAAGATCAACACCTGTTCTACTCAGGTGTGTGCCCAGAGTGTAGAAGATCAACACCTGTTCTACTCAGGTGTGTGCCCAGAGTGTAGAAGATCAACACCTGTTCTACTCAGGTGTGTGCCCAGAGTGTAGAAGATCAAACACCTGTTCTACTCAGGTGTGTGCCCAGAGTGTAGAAGATCAACACCTGTTCTACTCAGGTGTGTGCCCAGAGTGTAGAAGATCAAACACCTGTTCTACTCAGGTGTGTGCCCAGAGTGTAGAAGATCAACACCTGTTCTACTCAGGTGTGTGCCCCAGAGTGTAGAAGATCAACACCTGTTCTACTCAGGTGTGTGCCCAGAGTGTAGAAGATCAACACCTGTTCTACTCAGGTGTGTGCCCAGAGTGTAGAAGATCAACACCTGTTCTACTCAGGTGTGTGCCCAGAGTGTAGAAGATCAACACCTGTTCTACTCAGGTGTGTGCCCAGAGTGTAGAAGATCAACACCTGTTCTACTCAGGTGTGTGCCCAGAGTGTAGAAGATCAACACCTGTTCTACTCAGGTGTGTGCCCAGAGGTCCACTGAGCTGAGAACAGTCGGTATGTCAAAGGTTTCACAGGATCAGAATTTCATTAGATTTGTGTTCATGCTCGTAATGAAGCAGAAATGTTAATGAAACTTACCTCATCAGTGTTGCTAGGAGACCACAGCGGGAATGTTTAACAGGGTATATACAGCAATCTTTGAGTCAAATTTACTACCATTTAATACCTTTTTTTTTTACTACCTTCAGATTTTTTTTACAACCACCACGACACCACGGGTCTGGTCTGCTCGTGCAGCTGCGGTGGTGTGGTCGTTGGTATAGCACTAGCACTAGCGCTAGTGCTATACCAACGACAAAACCTGAGCACATTAGCACTAGTACTAGCACTAGTGCTATACCAACGACAAAACCGGAGCACATTAGCACTAGCACTAGCACTAGTGCTATACCAACGACAAAACCTGAGCACATTAGCACTAGCACTAGTGCTAGTGCTATACCAATGACAAAACCTGAGCACATTAGCACTAGTGCTATACCAACAACAAAACCTGAGCACATTAGCACTAGCACTAGCACTAGTGCTATACCAACGACAAAACCTGAGCACATTAGCACTAGTGCTATACCAACAACAAAACCTGAGCACATTAGCACTAGCACTAGCGCTATACCAACAACAAAAGCTGAGCACATTAGCACTAGTGCTATACCAACGACAAAACCTGAGCACATTAGCACTAGCACTAGCACTAGTGCTATACCAACGACAAAACCTGAGCACATTAGCACTATTGCTATACCAACGACAAAACTTGAGCACATTAGCACTAGCACTAGTGCTATACCAACGACAAAACCTGAGCACATTAGCACTAGCACTAGCACTAGTGCTATACCAACGACAAAACCTGAGCACATTAGCACTAGCACTAGCACTAGTGCTATACCAACGACAAAACCTGAGCACATTAGCACTATTGCTATACCAACGACAAAACTTGAGCACATTAGCACTAGCACTAGTGCTATACCAACGACAAAACCTGAGCACATTAGCACTAGAACTAGCGCTAGTGCTAGTGCTATACCAACGACAAAACCTGAGCACATTAGCACTAGCACTAGCACTAGTGCTATACCAATGACAAAACCTGTGCACATTAGCACTAGCACTAGTGCTTTACCAATGACAAAACCTGAGCACATTAGCACTAGTGCTATACCAACGACAAAACTTGAGCACATTAGCACTAGCACTAGTGCTATACCAACGACAAAACCTGAGCACATTAGCACTAGTGCTATACCAACAACAAAAGCTGAGCACATTAGCACAGCACTAGTGCTATACCAACAACAAAACTGAGCACATTAGCACTAGTGCTATACCAAACAAAACTGAGCACATTAGCACTAGCACTAGCACTAGTGCTATACCAACGACAAAACCTGAGCACATTAGCACTATTGCTATACCAACGACAAAACTTGAGCACATTAGCACTAGCACTAGTGCTATACCAACGACAAAACCTGAGCACATTAGCACTAGCACTAGCACTAGTGCTATACCAACGACAAAACCTGAGCACATTAGCACTAGCACTAGCACTAGTGCTATACCAACGACAAAACCTGAGCACATTAGCACTATTGCTATACCAACGACAAAACTTGAGCACATTAGCACTAGCACTAGTGCTATACCAACGACAAAACCTGAGCACATTAGCACTAGAACTAGCGCTAGTGCTAGTGCTATACCAACGACAAAACCTGAGCACATTAGCACTAGCACTAGCACTAGTGCTATACCAATGACAAAACCTGTGCACATTAGCACTAGCACTAGTGCTTTACCAATGACAAAACCTGAGCACATTAGCACTAGTGCTATACCAACGACAAAACTTGAGCACATTAGCACTAGCACTAGTGCTATACCATCGACAAAACCTGAGCACATTAGCACTAGCACTAGCGCTAGTGCTAGAGCTAGCTGTCGAGGTGATTGACTGTTGCTGCCCACGACCGGGCATTCCCCTCACGTGTTTCTCCGACTTCATGTGCGACCTGAGTGCATTAGCCCCAATCCAATTAAATGATCTTGAGGCATACTTTAGTACGCCTGCCGGTCGTCCCCGACGACATGCCTTATCCGAGCCTGAAAGCTTAGATCCCGGAGCCAGGATTGGGAAAACTAACATTTCCCCATTTCTAAACTTTTAGCCACCAGCTAGAACTGGAAGAAGAGATACTGGTTCATTAGCACTGCTTTCCGTCTCCACTTGGACTTAGCTAGGCAGGACGATTTCAGATTTCTATCGACCAATGAATACAATGCATTGATATGACGTCAATAACAAGTTCATATCACGCATTCGTTTTTTAAGTAGCGGCGCAAGCAAAAAATGATTTATTTATTTTATTTTGCCTATTTCATCAAAATGAAACCAGTCATTGCCCAAAAGAAAAAAAATAATACCTATTCTTTAAAAATAAAACCTTTTGACCAAATTTATCACTTTTTAAGGCCACTAAATTTTGCGTTTTTGATTTATCACTTTTTAATACTTTTTAAAACCCCGCGGACACCCTGTTTAAGTAATTTTTTAGTTAGCCAAACAAAGATGGCGGCCAAACAAAGATGGCGGCCCTCGTCCTGGTCTTGTTTCAGAGAGGAGCTTCAACAAACTCCCAGTCAAAAAGCTAACTTAGCGTCAACAAGCTAACTTAGAGTCAACAAGCTAACTTAGAGTCAACAAACTGAGGTACGAAACTACGAGTTAATTCAATCAACTCTGAGTATGTCGACTCCCAGTTTATGTGGCGAAAGAAAGCCATCATCAATGGAAATCCGATACCTTGATTCGCCATGGCAACGCCAGGTAAGATCCTCCTACTCTACTACTTTTATTTTAGTCATATGGCAGAAACATAAGACGCCAGAAGTGGTGAGGCAAAGACAGTTGATGTGACATCAACAAATCTTTATTTTACTTGATTTATTCAAATACACCAAGTAATTGTTGAGATATACTCATTTCTAATCATATATGTCATTCTAGAGCAGGAATCTGAACAATAGGCATGCTTATTAAGAGATTATAATTTTATTTTAAGCGCTTCATTTAAACCAGTGATTCCCAAAGTGTGGGCCGCGGCCCCCTGGTGGGCCGTCGTGGTACTGCAGGTGGGCCGTGAGAGGTCATTAAAATTAAACAAATGTGTTTTAAATCCTTGATCTTTTTTAAATATGTTTTTAATTACTGTAAAAATATTAATGGCATGATTAAAAAAACATTAAGAAGTAATAAAACAAACCAGTTAAGAGTTATTCTACTGTCATCTTAACTTAATATGACAAGTGTCACCTTATTTGTTGTCCCCTCACATTAATATCGGATCATGGTTCCTGTATGTTGATCACAGTTGTGATTAAAGGTTTCGTGGGCTGAGGAGATTTTTCACATTTTAAATTGGGCCTTGGTTTTCTGAAGTTTGGGAACGGCTGGTTTAAACATATTGGTGGGTTTTGAGGTTTGATAACAGGTCAAGACTGTTGAAAATAGCACCATCACTGGTGTATCATCTGCTCTGAAACTGCTGTCAGTGATGATCTCAGAAGTCTGATCTTTCACATATTTGCTTCTTGGCTCACAGATTTAAAAAACAAAACAAACAAACAAACAAAAAAAAAAAATCAGCCTTCCATTTCTCAAGAACAGATTCGGTCTGAAGTTTCAGTCTCAGTTCAGTCAAGACTTTAAATCACATACAGAGATACTTTAATAAAACATCTTCACAATGTGACTCAGAAAAACAAAAACACATCTGACAGTTCACCGAGTTCCTCTCCAAACATTTAATCTAAACCTGGAGCTCTTGTCCCCACCTGATCTCTGACAACACCAAAGGGAGGGTTTGGGTTTCTGACAGTTCAGGGTTCTGCCAGCAGAGGGAAGCAGAGATGTTTCACAAACTCACTACATGACCTCCAGCGAGCAAGATGAGGGTCCTGGCTGAATTTATTTATATTTATTTATACGTTAACAAGGAGATTTATTCTGGTCCAGGCTAAGAACCAGGATTTCTTTATCCTGCTGCTTAATTCATCAAGAAAGTATATAAGGTACAACAAAATGAACAAAAAAATGAAGAAATGTGGTTATTATGGTAATTCATGAAAATTGAATTAAAGCTTGAGGAGTTAAGGAAGTTTCACAATGCCAGATGTTTTAAATTAGACATCAAAACTCTAAGTTTCAGGCTTCTGATATAAACTAAAGGAATCTAACAGCACTGAAGTTTGGTAATTGGAGTTGTGGATATCCAGAATATCCAGAACTTTCATATTTTTGAGGTCATGTTGCTCCACCAAACAACACATATTTGCCTGAAAACCTTCAGACATTTTAAAATTTTAAATGTATACCTCTTCATTATTTCATTGTTTTCACTAGATCACAAGTGTGAATGAATTTAAATAAAAGCTCTTACTTTACTGACCAGTACGTGGAAGCAAAAAGAACATTTCCAGTTTAATATTCTCAAAGATGTTTTACCAGATTCAGAATAGTGAAGACGTTCTTGCTCGATGTTTTGCTGCTGATAAAAGTCACCTGCTGGGTGGACTGATTCAGTTTGACTGTAAGAAGCGTTTGACAGTCGTGTAACTGAATAATCCAGGATTAATTTAGAAGAATATGTCAAGCCCTGCTTTCTCAGTAATCCTGGATCTCTTAATTCCACTTTAGTGCAACAGGCTCCAGGTGCTACAAATCTTAACCGCCATGTTTTACCATCCAGCCAATTGCTAAAGCTACATTTCAGCCTCTCATATATACCGGCCAGTTTTCACAAACTCAAAACATTTCTATGTGTGTGTAAATAAGTTTTTAAAATGTTCACATCTCCTGAAAGCCCCTGGCTTATTCAGTGAGGAGGAAAAGAGTACCTGGAGGTTTGGAGGTGGAGGCTACACCTGCTGGACCACTGAAGAACCTCCCACATCATACCAGCACAGAAACTGGTGTGAGACTAGAGATGTCCCGATCCAGTATTTTGTACTTCCGATCCGATACCGATATCTGCCGATACCGATACCGGCCTATCTGAGCATGTATTAAAGTTTTAAGTCATTTAACCAACTTACTTTGTTGTCAGACTCATGCTGAATAGGATTTTACTCCTGATAATAACTAGCCAGCTGAATTAGGTGCATTTGAATAATACACATTGGTTGGTAACGAGAAACGGACCTATTTATTCAACAAATCAACACAAAATAGACAAATGATAAATAACAAACAGAAATGGCATCAGTAAACCACGGCTTTACAAGCCATAAGTGCAGATAATATTGTTAATTGTATTAAGCAAACACAACCTGAGTTTAACCGTTTGTCGCTAGTCGCTTTTTACAGATTAAGCCGCTAGGGGGGGTCTGGAAAGTCGCTAGATATAGCGACAAAGTCGCTAAGTTGGCAACACTGATTGGGAGGGAGATGCTCGTGTGCTGAAGGTGTGCTGGAAAATGCGGACCGGATATTAGGGAAACCTGGAATGGGTTATCTGAATAATGCGCTGCGCGGTGCGCTGGAAAACCCGGAACGGACTTTAGAAAAAAAATGGATCGGGAGTCTGGATCGGCATTTTTAGGGCTTGCCGATCCGATACCGATCCGCATTTTTTGCTCATATCGGCGGCCGATCCGATCCGAATATCGGATCGGGACACCTCTATGTGAGACTAACGTCCAGGAGGTTCTTCCTGACTTACAGCATGTATGCTAACCATAGTTGACCATCACTGCAGCAACAAACACCGAAGGACATCTGAAGCCTTACTGCACATTCAACTGTGCACTTTTCTAATGATATTTGTTTCAGACGTTATGTGTGCCTCATCAAATCAGTTTTTCATTCAGAAGCTAACTAGTAAGCTTTTGGTATGACCAGTTAAAAGCTAGAGATGGTTGCCATCTCAAACTGGATAATAAAACACAGTTGTATTTAAAATTCTACACACAGCAGTTTTTGAAACAGTATAAACGGGGAACCGGACAGCAGATGGATAAGTGAATGAATAAGTTTAAAAACTGGGCAAGAATGAGGTTTGAGCAAGTGAAACCCAGGTCTCTTAATATGAAATGGTGGTACCATGATGATACAAAGACAAAACATGACCGGAGCGATGCATTTTACTGCACTAACAGGAAAATATGTTTTATTTTCTTTGAGTCGTCTGTCTCAAAGGTTTTCAGTCCAGGTGAATTTTGTACACGTCAGTGAAGTATAATAATAATAGGTCCGATTCACCTGGCTCACAGGAACGGACCTATCTTAGTGTTTTTGATTGAAAACACATCCTCTAAAGAGAAAAGCCATCATTAAACTGACGTCCACTCACCTTCCACGACGAGTTCGAAGCTCTGCTGCCGCCTGATGCCAGGTACAGAAACGTCACAGGTGTACAGTCCCGCATCAGCAAACGTTACTGCGTTCAGCTTCGGCTCCACCACCGTATTTCCATCCTAAAAAAACAAACCACAATGAGAACTGTACCTCTGATATAAAAGTATCCAGCTGTTCTCACATCTGTAAACCCTCAGTGATCCGCCATCATCGTTACCTTCGTCCATGAGACTGTAGCTTCACCTGAACTGTTCCTGTCCACGGTAACAGTCAGGTTTTCTCCAATCATCTTAAGGATTCTCCCAGAAGGACTGAGGTCCAGGTCCAGGTCTGAGAAATCAGCACACCTGAAGTTCAGAGTCCTGCTGTCTGACGTTCATCAACAGGTGGTTAGGATACCACCTGTGCTGGTGAGGATACCACCTGTGCTGGTGAGGATACCACCTGTGCTGGTTAGGATACCACCTGTGCTGGTATCCTAACCAGCACAGGTGATTAGGATACCAGCGTAACCAAACCAGCACAGGTGGACTGTTGCGATCGCTGCTGATAAAACCAGATTCAAGTCGGACTTTACAGTCAGAATTGGAAAAAGTCAGACTTTATAAATTCCAAATTTATAAAATAAAGCTATATTTTAGGGAATAAAGTCAGACTTTATAAATTCCAAATTTATAAAGTAAGGCTATTTTTTATGGAGCGATAGGAGTGCCACATTAATAAATAAATAAATAAACAAATAAATGTGGAAATAAAAAGAGAAATAAATAAATAAATAAGTAAATGTGGAAATATAAAGAGAAATAAATAAATAAATATATGTTGAAATATAAAGAGAAATAAATATATAAATAAATATATGTGGAAATATAAAGAGAAATAAATAAATATATGTGGAAATATAAAAGGAAATAAATAAATAAATGTGGAAATATAAAGGGAAATAAATAAATAAATGTGGAACTAAAGAGAAATAAATAATGAAAAGGAAAATCATCTTTACTTTTCGTATTGCATTTGCTTTTCCTTTTGGCACTCCTGTGACACAAGGATAAAGCAATGACAAAACGCTTGGTGGACTGAGCTGTCAATCAAATGGCTCTGGGCGGGGCTTCCTGTCCAGGATGGATAGTCGTTCCCTGATCACTGGATTTCTGCCTGGCGGTATGGGCGCTAACTCATTGATATGTATGCTAGCGTTTAGCCTGACGTCACCAGCGCTGAGGAGGACGTGAACGTGACGCTTTTCGCGGGTCAGAAAAGCCGCGTGCTATGATGAAGTCGGTATCTGAGTTGCTCAGAGAAGCAGCTGACGGGCTGGAATCACTTCCAAACACGACTATCCATCCTGGACAGGAAGCCCCGCCCAGAGCCATTTGATTGACAGCTCAGTCCACCAAGCGTTTTGTCATTGCTTTATCCTTGTATCACAGGAGTGCCAAAAAGGAAAAGCAAATGCAATACGAAAATTAAAGATGATTTTCCTTTTCATTTATTTATTTCTCTTTATATTTCCACATTTATTTATTTATTTATTTCCCTTTATATTTCCACATTTATTTATTTATTCCTTTTATATTCCACATATATTTATTTATTTATTATTCCACATATATTTTATGTATATTTTCTTTATATTTCCACATTATTATATTATTTATTTCTCTTTATATTTCCACATTATTTATTTATTTCTCTTTATATTTCCACATTTATTATTTATTTCTCTTTTATTTCACATTTATTTATTTATTTATTTATTTATTAATGTGGCACTCCTAATCGCTCCATAATTTTTTAGGGAATAAAGTCAGACTTTATAAATTCCAAATTTATAAAATAAGGCTATATTTTAGGGAATAAAGTCAGACTTTATAAATTCCAAATTTATAAAATAAGGCTATATTTTAGGGAATAAAGTCAGACTTTATAAATTCCAAATTTATAAAATAAGGCTATATTTTAGGGAATAAAGTCAGACTTTATAAATTCCAAATTTATAAAATAAGGCTATATTTTAGGGAATAAAGTCAGACTTTATAAATTCAAAATTTGTAAAATAAGGTTATATTTTAGGGAATAAAGTCAGACTTTATAAATTCCAAATTTATAAAGTAAGGCTATATTTTAGGGAATAAAGTCAGACTTTTATAAATTCCAAATTTATAAAATAAGGCTATATTTTAGGGAATAAAGTCAGACTTTATAAATTCCAAATTTATAAAGTAAGGCTATATTTTAGGGAATAAAGTCAGACTTTATAAATTCCAAATTTATAAAGTAAGGCTATATTTTAGGGAATAAAGTCAGACTTTATAATTCCAAATTTATAAAATAAGGCTATATTTTAGGGAAAAAAAGTCAGACTTTATAAATTCCAAATTTATAAAATAAGGCTATATTTTAGGGAATAAAGTCAGACTTTATAAATTCCAAATTTATAAAATAAGGCTATATTTTAGGGAATAAAGTCAGACTTTATAAATTCCAAATTTATAAAATAAGGCTATATTTTAGGGAATAAAGTCAGACTTTATAAATTCCAAATTTATAAAATAAGGCTATATTTAGGGATAATAAAGTCAGACTTTATAAATTCCAAATTTATAAAATAAGGCTATATTTTAGGGAATAAAGTCAGACTTTATAAATTCCAAATTTATAAAGTAAGGCTATATTTTAGGGAATAAAGTCAGACTTTATAAATTCCAAATTTATAAAATAAGGCTATATTTTAGGGAATAAAGTGAGACTTTATAAATTCCAAATTTATAAAATAAGGCTATATTTTAGGGAATAAAGTCAGACTTTATAAATTCCAAATTTATAAAGTAAGGCTATATTTTAGGGAATAAAGTCAGACTTTATAAATTCCAAATTTATAAAATAAGGCTATATTTTAGGGAATAAAGTCAGACTTTTATAAATTCCAAAATTTATAAAGTAAGGCTATTTTTTAGGGAATAAAGTCAGACTTTATAAATTCCAAATTTATAAAATAAGGCTATATTTTAGGGAAATAAAGTCAGACTTTATAAATTCCAAATTTATAAAATAAGGCTATATTTTAGGGAATAAAGTCAGACTTTATAAATTCCAAATTTATAAAAGTAAGGCTATTTTTAGGGAATAAAGTCAGACTTTATAAATTCCAAATTTATAAAATAAGGCTATATTTTAGGAAATAAAGTCAGACTTTATAAATTCCAAATTTATAAAGTAAGGCTATATTTTAGGGAATAAAGTCAGACTTTATAAATTCCAAATTTATAAAATAAGGCTATATTTTAGGGAATAAAGTCAGACTTTATAAATTCCAAATTTATAAAATAAGGCTATATTTTAGGGAATAAAGTCAGACTTTATAAATTCCAAATTTATAAAGTAAGGCTATATTTTAGGGAATAAGTCAGACTTTATAATTCCAAATTTTAAAATAAGGCTATATTTTAGGGAATAAAGTCAGACTTTATAAATTCCAAATTTATAAAATAAGGCTATATTTTAGGGAATAAAGTCAGACTTTATAAATTCCAAATTTATAAAATAAGGCTATATTTTAGGGAATAAAGTCAGACTTTATAAATTCCAAATTTATAAAAATAAGGCTATATTTTAGGGAATAAAGTCAGACTTTATAAATTCCAAATTTATAAAATAAGGCTATATTTTAGGGAATAAAGTCAGACTTTATAAATTCCAAATTTATAAAATAAGGCTATATTTTTAGGGAATAAAGTCAGACTTTATAAATTCCAAATTTATAAAATAAGGCTATATTTTAGGGAATAAAGTCAGACTTTATAAATTCCAAATTTATAAAGTAAGGCTATATTTTAGGGAATAAAGTCAGACTTTATAAATTCCAAATTTATAAAATAAGGCTATTTTAGGGAATAAAGTGAGACTTTATAAATTCCAAATTTATAAAATAAGGCTATATTTTAGGGAATAAAGTCAGACTTTATAAATTCCAAATTTATAAAGTAAGGCTATATTTTAGGGAATAAAGTCAGACTTTATAAATTCCAAATTATAAAATAAGGCTATATTTTAGGGAATAAAGTTTTTATAAATTCCAAATTTATAAAGTAAGGCTATATTTTAGGGAATAAAGTCAGACTTTATAAATTCCAAATTTATAAAATAAGGCTATATTTTAGGGAATAAAGTCAGACTTTATAAATTCCAAATTTATAAAATAAGGCTATATTTTAGGGAATAAAGTCAGACTTTATAAATTCCAAATTTATAAAGTAAGGCTATTTTTTAGGGAATAAAGTCAGACTTTATAAATTCCAAATTTATAAAATAAGGCTATATTTTAGGGAATAAAGTCAGACTTTATAAATTCCAAATTTATAAAATAAGGCTATATTTTAGGGAATAAAGTCAGACTTTATAAATTCCAAATTTATAAAAGTAAGGCTATTTTTAGGGAATAAAGTCAGACTTTATAATTCCAAATTTAAAATAAGGCTATATTTTAGGGAATAAAGTCAGACTTTATAAATTCCAAATTTATAAAATAAGGCTATATTTTAGGGAATAAAGTCAGACTTTATAAATTCCAAATTTATAAAGTAAGGCTATATTTTAGGGAATAAAGTCAGACTTTAAAAAAATCAGACTGTATAAAGTCAGCTTTATAAAATCATACAATATGAAGTCAGGCTTAATTCTGACTTCATCTAAGTTCTGGCTTAGCTGTGGAGCATCTGTGAGCTGATGTGAATGAGCTTTCTTGCAAAGTCTGAGTTCATAAATTCTGGCTTTATATAAAATTAAAAAAATGAACAAAGTGTATACAAAGTCAAAATGTTTGTTTAAACAGCACAAAAGAACTTTAATAATTTTTAGCACTTTTAGCTCAGGTTATTAGTATGATACTGTCCCTTTTGTTTGGTCCTTGTTGTGACTGTTTTGAGTCTCTGATGTCATTTAGCTCCATGAGCCCTTTAAATTAAACTGAAACAGATATTTTAACATAAAACAATGTCTTGTGTTTCCTTAAGTCAGACTTTATTTCTGATTTTATAGAATCAGATTTATAGAGTTCTGGCTCAATAAGTTAAGAGTTTATAAAAATCAGAATTCCTGGGTTTTATCCAGCAGAACTTACTGATTAAAGTCTGATTGTGATTGTGGTCCCCCCCCCCCATCTCCCCCCCCAGTAATCACAGGTAACTGGGAAGGTCTGACCCCCCCCCCCCCCCCCCCCCCCCCCAGTACTCACAGGTAACTAGGAAGGTCTAATCCCCCCCCCCCCCAGTACTCACAGGTAACTAGGAAGGTCTGATTTCCCCCCCCCCCAGTACTCACAGGTAACTGGGAAGGTCTGATCCCCCCTCCCCTCCCCCCAGTACTCACAGGTAACTAGGAAGGTCAGATCCCCCCCCCCCCCCCCCCCCCCAGTACTCACAGGTAACTAGAAAGGTCTGACCCCCCCCCCCTCCCCCCAGTACTCACAGGTAACTGGGAAGGTCTGATTATGATTGTGGTCCCCCCCCCCAGTACTCACAGGTAACTGGGAAGGTCTGATTATGATTGTGGTCCCCCCCCCCAGTACTCACAGGTAACTGGGAAGGTCTGATTATGATTTGTGGTCCCCCCCCCCCCCAGTACTCACAGGTAACTGGGAAGGTCTGATCCCCCCCCCCCCCCCCCCCCCCCAGTACTCACAGGTAACTGGGAAGGTCTGATTATGATTGTGGTCCCCCCCCCCCAGTACTCACAGGTAACTGGGAAGGTCTGGATGCCCTGGAGGTCTTCGTTGTCAGTCAGGGAACACCTGTATTCACCTGCAGCCTCCCTGCTGACGGACATCAGAGTGAAGGAGTCTGAGTTCTCCACCAGAACCTTCCTGCCCTGGAACAGAAGGAATTATGGGTAATGTTGGAGCAGAATAAAAGCTTTAGCCTTTTGAGTTAAATACATTGGGCCTGATTTACTAAAGGTTTGCGTGCGTAAAAACGTGTGCAAACTTGACATCACCCGCAAACCAATGCGCAAGCTGATTTACTAACAGCGTGCAAAGAGGACTGCGCCTCTCAAATGAGCAAAATAGCACACGCTGTTCATTTAGTACTTTTGCCCTGTTTGAATATCAATATGGGGCGTACCCGCCAGAAAGCGCTAAATACTGGGAGGGGAAAATGCAAATAGGTTCATTTACCACACGCAATGAGATTTACCAACCCTGAAAGTAATTGCGGGGATTGTGATTGCGTCTGTATTTAATACGTTCGAAAGGAAGGTGCTAATCTGCCCAGCATTACGCACCGATGGCTGCTGTTATTGTGGCAAGGAGGCGACATCGCCAAAATCAAAGAATACGCAGAGAGAGAGTCTTTCGGACTCGTGTAAATTTGTTTGGAATATATGAAAACCAGATAGTTGAAACTTAAGGGCTGATTTGGAGCCGGTCACAAGCACATGCAAAAGGAGAAATATTTTATTTGAATGTTAAATCGAGTATTATTCAGCAAAAGGTTGCCACAGGAGGCACATTCATTTTTTTATTTGTGATAATAATAAATCCCGTGTTTTTCATGGAGAAAAAAGTGTTTCTTATTGTGCGCCTACCTTGTTCTGCAGTTGGCTCTAGCGTGTCAGACCCCAGTATCCCAGTTATCTGCTCCTCACAGAAGGTGAGCTGCACCTGCTGCTCAATGCTGGTTAGAGGCATCTCTTCCCTCCACCTGTCTGTCTTGTTTGCCGAAGTTTTATTAAAGGCCACTTTTTCTTTAGTTCTTTGCCTTATATCTTGCCACCTTCTTTTAACCTCATCTGCCGTTCTTTTTGTCTTACCAACTGCATTTATTCTATCGCAGATTTTCTCCCATATTGCGTTTCTTTTGGTGATGTTTAAATGTCTTTGCTGTAGTTCATGAATGTGTTTATTTGCCTCTTCCACTAATATCTCTAACTCCAACTCGTCAAATTTCATTTTGCGCTTGCGTCTATCCTGCTTTCCATCCAGACTCTCCATGACGCAAACCGTAAGACACGCAACACCTCATTTAAATACTGCGGTTTGCACCCGTTATCAATTGCGCGAGCATTCTTAGTTGATCACCCGCAAAACACACAACAACAGCACGCGCAAACTTTTTCAGTGCACACGCAATTTAGTACTCTTTATTCAGGATCTTAGTAAATCAGGCCCATTGAGTAGGAATGAAAGACTGTGTGGATACAGGATTTTAACTTCAAATGTTTTGTTTTTTTTTTGAAGATACACATTTCTTTTGCCTTGGGAAAATCTTTGAAGGAACCTTTGGATCTTTTTGGGAGGAAGTCATTAAAGCTTTGAATAAACAAAATATTAAACAATAAAACCATAAGCTGTATAAAAATAACTGGACACACCTCCAGTGACATCACCCATAGGTTTCTGGCCTTTGAAGCCTCTTATTTCCCTTTTTTAATGTTAATAATCTAACTGAGGGGTGGGAAACCTGCGGCTCTGGAGCTGCACGAGGCTCTTTAGCCCTTTAGCTCCTCTTTAGCTCCTCTGCAGCGGCTTCCTGTCGCTTTGGGGAAATAAATTATCAGAAGGTGATTCTGGCTCATGTGGTGCCATGTAGGTTGCTCGCCAGCAGGGGGCAGAATGAGCAGTTTAGTGCAAAAATACCACCCGGTTCCTGTAACAAGTAAGTCGTATGTTTCATTCTGAGAAAGAAATTAAAAAAAAAAGGTGAGCGTGCGTTCTGTGACTAGTGCCGGACATCTTTGATTACCGCCGTAAAAAATAAAATAAACCACGTCGTTGTGCTTTAGTGGTGTTACACACAAATACAGCGATTATATACTACCTAATAATATTAATAATACCTCTCCAAACCCGACAAACCTGTCTTTGACACATGAATGTCACTCCGACACTGATATGATCATGAAGACGTTTTTAGTCCTGTTAAACTTCCTCCAGCTGAACTACATCAGATCCAAATATCACTAACCCAAACCCTCACAGAAGTCCTGCAGTGATGTTCAGAAACAGGAATTAAACAGGTGAGAACACCCTCATTTCATACGTTATTAGTTTTTCTCAAATAAATGTTAGTTTTAGAACCTGCGGCTGAGCTGATGTAGTTGTGTTTTATGTTCAGGATGGTTAATTGTTGTACGCTGAGAAGAAAACAAGAGGATGAAACACACTGAAACGGACTTAAGTCATAATTAAATGCAAACTGGCCTATTTTTATGTTTTTTTTTTAAGTTTTTAGGCTCCAGCTCTACATTTCATTTATTTCAAAGTGGGCTACTTTTTATTTGATCAATGTTTTACAAATAAGGGACTGACTCAAATAGACCTGCTTGGTTCTTTGTTTTATTTCAAGAGTCTCCAGTGTTTTTTTTTCTCCTCTTTCAAAAGATTTAAGATTAAATATATTTACTTCCATGTCAACAAGTTGATCAGAATCTGTCTTGGTTCTGGTTCTGTACAACAGCACCAAATATTCAGTCTTTATAAGAGTTTAAGGTTTGTCTTTGTTATAACAGGTAAAAACAGCAATAAAATGGCAACAGTTTTCTGTTTGTTGTTCTATAATTTCATAAATGTAAAAAACTATAGCTCTTTTACAGCGGAGGACAAGGAAAAAATTCAAAATGAAAATTTAATTAGTATCTTGTGTGACCTCCTTTTGCATTAAAAACTTTAAAAACTGCCAAACATACTGGGAATAAGCTTTTGGATAGATTCAACTCCCTCTGAATACAATATAACAATACATAAAGCTTCATACGGTGTGTTATCTTCATTTTAAGGGTCAAATAAGTTTTGTGGCTCCAGATGAATTTTATTAAGGAGAGAGGGAACACACCCACACTGGTTCAGCTACCAAATGTTAGCTATTTTAGCTTGGTTGGCTCAATCTATGATGCTAACTGATGTTCCCTTATGTTCTGATTCTGACTGGTTCAGCTACCAAATGTTAGCTATTCTAGCTTGGTTGGCTTAATCTATGATGCTAACTGATGCTAACCCTAACCCTAACCCTAACCTTATGTTCTGATTCTGACTGGTTCAGCTACCAAAAGTTAGCTATTTTAGCTTGGTTAGCCTAATCTATGATGCTAACTGATGTTCCCTTATGTTCTGATTCTGACTGGTTCAGCTACCAAAAGTTAGCTATTTTAGCTTGGTTGGCTCAATCTATGATGCTAACTGATGTTCCCTTATGTTCTGATTCTGACTGGTTCAGCTACCAAAAGTTAGCTATTTTAGCTTGGTTAGCTCAATCTATGATGCTAACTGATGTTCCCTTATGTTCTGATTCTGACTGGTTCAGCTACCAAAAGTTAGCTATTTTAGCTTGGTTGGCTCAATCTATGATGCTAACTGATGTTCCCTCATGTTCTGATTCTGACTGGTTCAGCTACCAAATGTTAGCTATTTTAGCTTGGTTGGCTCAATCTATGATGCTAACTGATGTTCCCTCATGTTCTGATTCTGACTGGTTCAGCTACCAAATGTTAGCTATTTTAGCTTGGTTGGCTCAATCTATGATGCTAACTGATGTTCCCTTATGTTCTGATTCTGACTGGATCAGCTACCAAATGTTAGCTATTTTAGCTTTGTTGGCTTAATCTATGATGCTAACTGATGTTCCCTTATGTTCTGATTCTGACTGGTTCAGCTACCAAATGTTAGCTATTTTAGCTTGGTTGGCTCAATCTATGATGCTAACTGATGTTCCCTTATGTTCTGATTCTGACTGGATCAGTCCAGACGTCCTCATTCATGACAGACTGTTGAAACAACAGCAGAACTGAGTGCTGCCAGACCTGAAATTAAAACTGGTGCAGCTCAGCTGGAAATCCCAGTCATCCCAGTTAGCAGATTTACACTGGCGGGCCTGTATGACCAGCAGATGACTGGGACCGGCCCAGGTCTCGTTTCAGCTCTGGCAGAACTTGTTTTACATGTCAACGGCTAGTAGTACAGATCGTCAACTTAAACGTATGATGAAATGATATGAGGTAAAAGTGACTCACCAGAACCCTTGAACCCGTCCAGAAAAAAACTAAAACAGCTTACAGCAGTCTCTTAGCACAGTTACATTACCACCATAACAAACCTTATCTTTAAAATAAGAATGACTTGTTAATCTCTATGACTGCTTTTCCAAACGTTTTATTTATTGCTCAATCAATCATGAACACCTGAAAACTGGCTACATGACTGTTTAAGACCATTTTAAACTCTTGTGGGTCAAGAAAAGTGGAATACGGGCTCTTTAACGCTCAGATTTGATATGGCATCACTTTAGTTACGTTTGTGATGACCGACTCATAAATAAACTAAAGTAACTCACCTGGATGTGGAAGAAGAAGGAGGTGGGCGGAGGGTTGCCATCACCCCGACACTTCAGTGTTACATTGTCACCCTCAATGATGGTTGTCCTGGATAGAATCTGCAGGGTCAAGTTCTCCGATGGATCTGATGGGTTCAGATGAAGATTAAAGGATTATAATAGAATTATAATAAGTTTTAATTTACAGAAACCATCCGATAACTCTTCTTCAGCTCGTCTGGGAGCTCTTCTCCAGGTGAGGCTCCTGTCTTTATAAAACTGGTGCTACAAAAGTCAGTGACCCTGCTCATGTGTGTTTTGTGTTAAAACATTATGAAAATCATGTGATCGTAGTTGGCCTTTTTATAAGACGAATACAACCTCAGTCAAACAAAGTTTATTTACCATGCCATTAACTATTTACCAAATACCTACTAAGTGATGCTTCAACAGCTGGTAGCTCCACCTTCTTCACCGATAACTGGAAGTGCTGGTGTCGTGTATGATTTCAGTCATACACGACACCAGCACTTCCAGTTATCGGTGAAGAAGGTGTTGCTGGTGGTGGAGGTGCTGGTGTCGTGTATGACTATAAACTTTGCTTATGCACAGTTCTCTTAAGTTTTCACCGCAGTATTTCAGTTGGTTGAGCCTTTGTCTTGTGTCACTGCAGTGCCTCGCTACTTTTTTAGCGGTTTTTAAACATATTTTAAACACATTATTTAGGCTCAGGGAGCCTTGGCTCCAGTTCGCGGATTTTGATTTTGGCGTTAACCGTGAAAACTAAGGGATCACTGTAGTGTAATAAGGATAAAACTACACCGCTGGGCTGCCCGGTGGCGCAGTGGTTAGGGCAGGCGGCCCACGTGCAGAGGCTACAGTCCTCAACGCAGCGGTCACGGGTTCGACTCCGGGCCCGTGCAACCCTTTGCTGCATGTCCTCCCCGTTCTCTCTCTTCCTGTCTATCTTCACTGTCAATAAAGGCCACTAGTGCCAGAAAAATCTTAAAAAAGAAAATTCCCCGCTAACAGTACGATATCTGGGCTGCATAAACAATGTTTCACAGTAACATGTCCTGGATTACGATGCCTGTTGTTGTTGCACCTTTGCTTCTTCCGCTCCTCTTCATATCCGTCTGCCATTATTGTTTGAAATCTGTGCAAAGAGACGAGCTGCAGTCGGGAATACGCTGCTATTAAAACATGACACCGCATTGCTGAAATTCCAGATTTGTCCTGGTCAGCGCTTCAAGCTCATCCATCTTGTTAGCAACAGATCTCACGTTCCCTATTATGAAGGAGGGAAGAGTTGGTTTAACCCCCCCCCCCTCTGCTTTGCTTCTGCTCTGCATCCCCAACGTCCTCTCTTCAACTCATGGGGGGTTTGGGGTCTCAGTCTGGGTATTGATTGGCTTCTTGATACTTCAATCAGCTGCTTCTGATTGTAAACTATTGCTATGGTTACTCAGGTGGTAAAAAATGAAAAAGTACTTAAGAAAAACCCATCATGCAGCACAGCATCCAAACTGGAATGAAAAAGAGTTCAAAACCAATGTCATCGATGAAGATGTTTTTCAAAAATTCAAAAATATGGAGCTACTGTAAACAGCTGCCACCATGTACAGCGCCATTCTAGAATCAGCGCCATTCTAGAATCTGCGCCTTTCTAGAATCTGCTCTATTCTAGAATCAGCGCCATTCTAGAATCAGCTCTATTCTAGAATCAGCTCTATTCTAGAATCTGCTCTATTCTAGGATCAGCGCCATTCTAGAATCAGCGCCATTCTAGGATCTGCAATTCTAGAATCTGCAATTCTAGAATCTGCAATTCTACAATCTTGGGTAATGCTTTATGGGAGCACAGACTGGGAAGGAACATTGCTCCCTCATGGATTTCTGCGAATGCACAGCTGGAGAGTTGATGAAGAGAAGCTCTCTGGTCTTTATGGAAAGATCTCTGACTGCAGGGCGTCCAGGTCCGGTGGCTGAGAAACAACCCCACATCATTATCCCTCCACCGCCGTGCTTGACAGTGGTCGAGGTCTGAGGTGTTCCTGCTGAGGTGTTCGCTTTTCTCCAAATGTGGTGTCACAGAAGAACTGTGGTTTGTTTAGATCCAGTTTTGTGGAAAAGCTTCCTGCTGACAACCCTTTCAAACAAACCATACTAAGGATGGGCATTTGGTCGAGATTTATTCGTCGATCGTCGGGAAAATTAATGATTAATAATCGATTAATCATTAACATTTTTATATTGAAAACTATCACAATTATTCTCGATATCGGCGTGATGTTTGTTTTCCCCTTGGCCTGGTTGCTATGGCCTGGTTGCTATGGCCTGGTTGCTATGGCCTGGTTGCTATGGCCCGTGCATGCCCAGATGTGTTCAGTGAACCGGATGTTCGTGGTCGACAATAACGTGACATTTCCTGTTTCTTTTCTTTAAAAAAACAACGATAATAAAAGAAGAGATATCGAGGAGACTACTTAACAAGGACAATTTATATCAAGGCGCCAGTATTACAGGCTTTTTGTTTCTTAAAAAGATGCGCTTGTTGTGTGCTCGATGTGCGCTGCAGCTCCTTCTGGTCCGTGCTAACACCGAGTTGAGGCTAGGCTAGGCTAGGCTAGGCTAGGCTGATGATGAACCGCCTCCACCGTCCTTTACAAGGCTTGGATGCGCGTTGTTCAAGTGATACATCATTGTCGTTGTCGATTAATTGTATTTGTAATTAGCATTGCAGTGATTGCAGTACACTTGGTCATTTTCTAAACTAAAATGGTCCCACGCCACACTTCACCACGACCGCTTCATGATTAGGCGACGACCTACAGAAGCTCGCATGTAACAACTGAGTCCAGCCAGGGTAGGGTGATGGTGAAATGTTGCCCCCTGGTGGTGGCACAGAGAAATGCATCGCATTGTTTGAGGACGTGAACTGATAACCTACATTCAGATTGTTTAAAACAAAAAAAAAAACATTCGGTTCATCGACGAAAATGAATGTCTTCGACAAAATCCTTAATGATCAATCATCGATTAATCGATTAATTATACCCATCCCTAAACCATACTAGTTAATTCTACTTTAACATTTAAAATGCTCAGTCAAGCTGACAGACTTTATTTCATATTAATTTATTTATTTATTCTTTAACCTAATTTGCTGGGACGTCCACTTCTGGGAAGATTGACAAATGTCTTGACTGTTTTCCACTCGTAAAAAATATTTCTTACTGTTGAACATTGAATTTCAAATAGTTTGAAAAAAAAAGTTTTATAACCTTTCCAGATTGAAGTGGAGCAATAGTTGCTTTTCTAAGACCACTGCTGATGTCTTTCCTTTCTAATGCACAGTTTTTTTATTTAAAAAAAAACAGTTTTTTTTTCTTTTTATGCAAAAAAACAAAAAGAAAACTAGGATTAAGAGAGTGGGCACTAACTTTTGCAGATGACTGTATCTATGAAACAAATCTACATCCTTCTTGGACTTCTTCCTTCTGTCCAGCTTTAGGCCGTACAGACTAATCCAACTACGACTCTGGTAATAAACGCAGTAAAAAACCGTTTTCATCCGTCTGACTGTCTGCTGTGTTGTAGAGACACAAAAACATTTAGAGCGATGAGATTAGATTACTGATGCCAGTCAGAGTTAGGGTTACAAAGGGGCAGAAACTTTACAATGGGAAGTAAAGAATTTAGGAAACTAACCCATGATAATTAACTATAAATGGAAATTATGGTAATTAATTGGAATTTGTGTTAACTTGAAAAACACAAACATGAACAGAATTATTTTTGCGTTGCTTGTTTTGAGCCCAGGAGAAACTTGGCTGTATGTTGCTGCATCTTTGTGTCATTTTAACATTATTTACAGATGCTCCACCATTTTTCTGCATTAGCTGAGGGGAAATGTATCTGCACATCAGACGGTGAACAAGGCACTGGTCTGTACAATAACATCTTTTAAAACACTATTGTAATGACTTACATAATTAGCAAAGCAACTAGAATATTTTGAGATGTTTAAAATAATTTACCATTAATGCTGAAGAACAGATTAACATTTTAATCAGCATGCTAAATTTCACTGTAACCTAAGTTCTCGTGTGACAGCAGAAAAAAACATCATCGCCATTGTCGTGAACGAGTGAGCACCATGATAGCTAATCTCTTAAACTGTCAGATAACTGGGGTTAGTTATCTTCCTTTAGCTACTACGTAAATACATTTATTATCTGTTAAACATTATGAAGGAATGCACAGGGTAGATATACGACAGAACTCACATTAAATGTAATGGTCCGAAAAATACTTCCTACTACATTGATGTTCCGTTATAGGCTAACCCGTAACTTTTTTAAATTAAAAATCCATTCACATTAATTCCCATACATTTATTTTAAATCTCATGGAAAATCCCTGGATTATTTTCAACTCCAGTGAATGAATTAGCGATTATTAGTGTTCATTAGTGTTCTGATGCAGGTCTCAGTCAGCATCTTTGTTCAGTAGTTTAAGCTTTTATTAATTAACACTGCTGATGAAATAAGGATCAGATGTCTTCGGCTGAAGTGGAAAGTGCTCTGGTTTGGGAGGAACCTCAAGTCCCACAGGCAGCCAATCAGAGTAAAGAACTGACAGGCGCCACCTGCTGGATTCATAAGAGATAACAAACTCAAAAGTTTGCTCATTTGAATCTCGTTTATCTCGCCATGCCTTGTTCTTTCTAGAATTAGACATTTAAAAAAGCAGTTTTGTCAAATCAAATGTGTTTTTTCGACTAACCTTTCCCTCATTCATGGTTCAAAGCTTTTCTAAAACCCTCTGACTTATTTACATTTGGTCTCCGCTGGTTAACGTAAGGTCAGTGTACGAGTTGGAGCCTGTTGGTGGCGTTTTATTTTGAAATTTTTTACCATTTGTTTTTCCCTTCCTGCAAACTCTCAAATAGTCTACAACCACTACGACTACTCTCATTAACTTGAACGGTCATGGTTCAAAGCGGCTAGCATGGCGATTCTGTTCCACATCCTGTGGGACTCGAGCTTTAGTGGGGTTGGAAACCACCATGGACCACTGGGACATCAGATCCTTTAGGCAGAAGGGGTTAGGGTTAGGGTTAGGGTTTCACTAGGGTTAGGGAGGGTCACTAGGGTTAGGGTTCACTAGGGTTAGGGAGGGTTGACTAGGGTTAGGGTTAGGGGTTAGGGTTAGGGTTCACTAGGGTTAGGGTTCACTCCACTCACAGTGAACAGGAAAAAGATCCAAGTTTATCTCCTGATTGGACAGCTCGTACGTGGACACGCACGTGAAGACTGCGTTTGCGTCCTCCTTTGAGGCGGCGTACTGGAGGGTGGAGGAGGTGGTGGACAGACCAGTGGCTGGATCCAGCTTCAAACTGGGGGATTTCACAACAGCTGGAAATGCAAACAAAAAAGCATTTTCAAAAGTCAAATATAAGTATGCTGTAGTTAATAATATGCTATAGCTTATAATAGGGCTGGGCCAAAAAATCGATTTTTATATTAATCGCGATTTTTTTCTGGGGATTTTTAAAAATCGATTCTCATACAAGAATCGATTTTTATTTATTTAATGGTGGGGTAAAGAGTTTGGGTGGCTCCGTGGAAATACTCCGCTCGCTGTCTCTTTTGTCATCTACACTTCCGGAAATAGAAGCGCGTGTGTCACCATAGTTACCAGAATGCCGGCGAATTCACGCGACAAAATAGCGGAGTACTTTCACAGAGTCTGAACTCTTTCCCACACCGCCCCACTTCAAATCAAACGTATGGACTTTATTTGGTTTTTATAAAAAGCACGGGGCAGGAGAGCTCGATATGAGGAAAGCCACATGTAAGATTTGTCGCAGTCAAATCTCTTACTGTGGTAACACCACGAACATGACGGGGAACATCCTTCGCTACCACCCAGAGAGGTCTGAGCTCTCTGACAGACTGGGTCCGCGTTTACTAGAGAGGTAAAGATACTGGCGGTGGCAGCTAATGTCAGGCCCCGGGTAGTTTAATTAATTATTCATTAACGTGGCGTGTTTGTCATGAAACAATCGTGTTGCCGTAGCGTGTTATTAGCGGTTTGTTTACCGGCAGCTGTAAAGCACAACGGATCGCCAACATGACAACGCTGGATGAGAACATATTCACAACACGTCCTGACCGGTGTAGGCTATTAGCGTTAGCAGTTGCTACCAATAGCATCTGTATCCGCAAAGAAAATAACGACGTGGATTAATTGTCGTTCCCATCACGTAGCCTATGTAGCAACTGAACCGGGTAGAGGAAGACAACTTTAGGTAAGAAAATCAAGTTTTATTTAACGCTAGACAACTTTTAAAATTAGCAACTATAGGCTGTATTGTCTCGGTTCTATTCTGGTAACTCGGTTCAGTTCGTGGTCGGAAACTAAAGACTCGGGTCGGTTACGGGTCAAAAAATTGCGGGTCCATTCAGGTTTGGACTCCCGAACTTATGATAATAGCTCGGGTCGGGTCGGGTCGGGTCGGTTTCGGGTCGAATTTTCACGGCTCCATTCTGGTTTGGGTCCATGAAAGTGGACCCGTGAAGACCTCTAAACCAGAGGTCTTCAACCCTGGTCCTCGAGGCACCTGTCCAGCAGGTTTTAGAGGTTTACCAGGGTTGAACACCTCTGCTCTAAACTACAGAAATTGCGCTTTTTTTTTTTAAATATTAAAACTTATTTAATCTTTATATTTTTATTATTATTTCATACTTGAAATAATAATATAATAATAATAAGAATATAATAATATAATAATATTATATATAATAATCAATACTTACATATAATAAAATATAAATATAATATTTAATATTATATTTATATTTCAATAACTGAAATATAAAAATCGCAATACTTGGTAAAATCGAAATGCAATACTTGTTTAATCAGAATAGCAATATAAATCGAATCGGGACCCAAAAATCGTAAGAGAATCGTATCGGCACAAAAGTGTATCGGCCCAGCCCTAGTTTAAAATATTTGCTCTGGGTCTCTGAAAAGTGTCTAGAGACAATTTGTATTTTAGCAGACACAGATAAAGTTGAATTGAACTGAACTGGAAATAAGGGGTCCATTACCGGTAAATACTGCCCGTAATTAATTACAAAGTTGGCCAACAGGGGGCACTGGTGGTCAGTCTGTGATTGTGTTGTGTCTGAAGTCACCTTTCCCATCAGCCTCCAGGAGTTTTCCATCCTTTTTCCAGGTGATGTTGGCTGCAGGGTTAGCATCTATGGCTATGCAGGTTCCCACCTAAAGTAAATATAGCAGAAGAAACAGCTAAACAAAGGTATGAACGAGGAAAACAGAACTTTCTAGAACTTTTACAACATATCACTGCAACTGTGCATCAGCTGCATTCAGACTCAAATCAGAGTCCTCAGAAATTTATTTTATTCCATGAAATGTGTCATAAGGATTTGATATAAGAGAAAGATTCAGTTCAATATTACTTTTGTGCAAAATGCTACTTCCTAGATGGCCTCAATTAATCTTATACGTGTCATATTTAGAACAAAGTAAACATACCCGGAGAAAACTTCCCTATTATTATTATACACTTTACTTTTACTGATTTCTCATGTAGTTGTAAGAAAATTGCACTACAGCTCTACAGGGACTATAAAAGACACATTGAAGAGATAATGGGAACAATTTTCCACTTCAGTCGTCTGGTTAGAGGGTATAGTAGAGAAGTTAGGGGTATAGTAATGTTTTACGCTCAGTTTCCAGCAGGGGCAGAGTGGTGAAGATCGCTCTCTGTGGCTGTGAGTGGGGGATTGGGCTGCTAGCCTGCTGCTAGCCTGCTGCTAGCATGCACACCTGCAGCTGTAGATGTAACATGTATGGAAAGGGCCAGCAGACGTGGGCAGTCAGTTCACCTGTGCGCTCCACTGTCTGATAAAATCATGGCATGCTCAAAAAGTTTTGACTTTGCATTCCTGGGCAAAAAACTACAACACATACAACCATCCACGCAGAATCCCGCATTCACCCGCTGATGACAAAGTTATCATAGTTATGTCACGCAGACTCTGTTGGACCCTTAAACATTCGCAGACCTGCACTAAAGTCTATAACATTAGCAAAGACAGTTTGTGTCATGGCCTGGTCGCCATGGCAGCCCTGTGTGGCGTCTCTCCCTGTCTGTGGTGGTTCTTGTTTTACTTTGAAAGGTCTGTCTGGTCTCCGTTGTTTTCTGCTTTGCTTCCTGCCTCTCGTCACCTTGATTCCCCGCACCTGTCTCTCGTCACCTTGATTCCCCGCACCTGCCTCTCGTCACCTTGATTCCCCGCACCTGTCTCTCGTTACCTTGATTCCCTGCACCTGTCTCTTGTCACCTTGATTCCCCGCACCTGTCTCTCGTCACCTTGATTCCCCGCACCTGTCTCTCGTCACCTTGATTCCCTGCACCTGCCTCTCGTCACCTTGATCCCCCGCACCTGCCTCTCGTCACCTTGATCCCCCGCACCTACCTCTCGTCACCTTGATTCCCTACACCTGCCTCTCGTTACCTTGATTCTCTGCACCTGTCTCTCGTCTGATCCCTTGTGTATTTAGGTGTTGTTATTGTCCCCTGTCCTCCGTGGGTCCATTAGTCATGTGATGTGTGTTGCTTGTTTCCCTCTTGTCATCCCCTGGACGAAGTTAAGTTTATCTTTTGGATTTTGGATTTTTGTGCTTTTTGGATCTCTGCTACTGGTCCTCCTTCTGTCCAGTGGAAACCATGACAGTTTGTCTGTCACACTCTCGACTGGTGCAGTTGGCCTTTCGTTCGTAAATCAATGTAACTTTTTCTGATTTCACTGTAAACTGCTTTGGACAAAAAACACTCCAAAGAATTAGGATACAAACATGTAATCAATGTTACTAATTTAGCCATCATTTAAACAGAGAAGAAGTGCTGTAAGGGCTAGTAAACTTTATCACAAGTATTTGAAATGTAATGACAACAATTTCACAAATTAAACATGTATGCTTAGAGATGCTTCAAATGTATTTTAAAAACTGTGCACTGTAACAGCTGTGTCACCTGGACTCAGATGAACCATTCTTCATGTTTCTTAAGATGATAAAGATTAATGTACTACAACTTAATACAGAAACAGCGATTATTATCTCCACCAAGGAGGTTATGTTTTTGCCGGCATTTATCTGTTTGTCTGTGTTCAAGATAACTCAAAAAGTTATGGATGGATTTTGATGAAATTTTCAGGAGTTGTCAGAAATGTGAAAAGGAAGAACTGATTTCATTTTGGCTGTGATCTGGAAGAAATCCTGGATTCTGGATCACTTTCAAATTTTCGATAACATTGCGGTCAATGGGGCCAAAAACTTTGTTTCTCAACATCTCCGTTAATTATTGCCCAAAACTCATGAAATTAGACTCAGGGATCGACAATGGGAACCTCTATCAAATTTTAAAGGCTGATCCAGATCTGATCCAGAACACTGATTTTATCACAATCTCTATAAAAACATTGAGGTTGTTTAATTTCAATATCTTGACTTTGGAAACAAATATTGCATGAAATATTTATAGCAATATTATTTATTTTTGTGTGCATCCCAAAATAAAGGAAGATATGGTACTTTTTTTTTAAACATTCCCATATTGTCAGTGCTTTATGTACGACTAATATTTATGGTGTAAATCACTATATGGGGGAATTGTGCTTGGAGGAGGTCGGCGCTCTGCGAGTGCTTTTCTAGTTCATACTTTAATTATTCATTTTCCTGCATTTTAATTGTAGATGGTACCAAAAGCATTAAGGAACAATGTTAAGGAGGTACAGAAGCAAAACTCTGAACTAAAAGCTGATTTAGCTGTGTGATATCGACTCAACAGCAGATGGAAGCTGATGAGCTACTGTGGGTTTTCTAAAGCCAGATTTATTCTTTATTCTTATCTCGAGGGAAGGAAAAGCAAAAGGTCACCAGCAGCAAAACTCAAGTCTGAATCAGATAAGCTCTGAGAGCATTGCTTTCTTAACCCTAACCAACAGCTTGGTTTTGTTTCCTGACCTGCTGTGACTCACCGTAAAAACAAATGCAGCAGTTATGTAGCACCACAGGCTTTTATTAGCAGTTTCACAATGTTTATTCTTGTCAAATAACAATAGGCTTTTATAAGGAAACATTCCAGCATTCATGTTTTAAAGCTACATGAGAACATTCAGACTCCCAGACATTTATTCTGTGTGGTATCAGTGCTTGAAGTCACAGGTAAAACTGTGACATCTGAACAACTCTTTCTGGTTTAAAAAAAATTATGTTTCAAGGGATGTAAATGCATAAATATATGCATAATTAGGGGTGTGGTTTTTTGACTGATGGTTATAGCTAAGAGTCACGCTCAGACGAAGTTCCACCAGTTCTTGTTTAACTCCAATGTTACTAGTTTCAGATCTCATTTTGGTGGTGGTGAGATTGGATCAGAATGAAAAGTAACATTAATTAGCCTTATAGCTTATCAAGTGGTAAGTGCAACTAGAATAGCTAACTTGTAACTGAGCTGCAGCTGGCATGTTCTAGGCAGGGTTTCACCTATGTGCCTATTTCTGGAGTAACTAGGGTCGGGTGGAGTCAGATCCTACGAATATGGTGCTGCACAGCTGTTCCAAAAAAGAGTTTCATGTCAACTCTTTGGAAACCTCTGGATGACGTCACAGTTTGTCCAGTTCTTTTTATACAGTCTATGGGTGAGCATCAATATCCAGCATTTGTGGAGAAATAAAATGTCCTGACTTCATTTGTGGCAGCTAAAACCCCTAAAACACATTTAAGTGTTCACTGTGAAGAACATATGCTTTAAAATGTCCATCCATCCATCCGTCTTCTTCCGCTTATCCGAGGTCTGGTCGCGGGGGCATCAGCCGGAGTAAGGAAGCCCAGACCCCCCTCTCCCCGGCCACTTCTTCCAGCTCCTCTGGGGGGATCCTGAGGCGTTCCCAGGCCAGCCGAGAGACATAGTCCCTCCAGCGTGTCCTGGGTCTTCCCCGGGGTCTCCTCCCAGTGGGCCGTGCCCGGAACACCTCACCAGGGAGGCGCCCAGGAGGCATCCTAACCAGATGAACCACCTCATCTGGCTCCTCTCGATGCGGAGGAGCAGCGGTTCTACTCTGAGCCCCTCCCGGATGACCGAGCTTCTCACCCTATCTCTAAGGGAGAGCCCGGCCACCCTGCGAAGGAAGCTCATTTCAGCCGCTTGTATCCGCCATCTTGTTCTTTCGGTCACTACCCAAAGCTCATGACCATAGGTGAGGGTGGGAACGTAGATTGACCGGTAAATCGAGAGCTTCGCCTTCCGACTCAGCTCCTTCTTCACCACAACAGACCGGCGCAGCACCCGCATCACTGCAGATGCCGCACCGATCCGTCTGTCGATCTCCCGCTCCATCCTTCCCTCACTCGTGAACAAGATCCCGAGATACTTAAACTCCTCCACTTGGGGAAGGACCTCATCCCCAACCCGGAGAGGGCACTCCACCCTTTTCTGGCTGAGGACCATGGTCTCGGATTTGGAGGTGCTGATTCTCATCCCAGCCGCTTCACAACCGGCTGCGAATCGCTCCAGCGAGAGTTGTAGATCACGGCTCGATGAAGCCAACAGAACCACATCATCTGCAAATAGCAGAGACCCAATCCTGAGGCCACCGAACCGGATCCCCTCAACACCTCGACTGCGCCTAGAAATTCTGTCCATAAAAGTAATGAACAGAATCGGTGACAAAGGGAAGCCTTGGCGGAGTCCAACCCTCACTGGAAACGAATCCGACTTACTGCCGGCAATGCGAACCAAACTCTGGCACCGGTCGTACAGGGACCGGACAGCCCGTATAAGGGAGTCCGGCACTCCCGAAGTCTTTAAAATGTATAAAAATAAAACTGAACTGCTGTGTAGTGGAAGGGCCGCTATGGAGGGGAGATAATTTTTGCGCACCTTTCCTAATTTTTTGCTGTTAGTTAGCTCATCTGGCTTGATCTAAATGTCAGTTAGCTTGCACTAATTCATCTCAAAGGTGTTCATCCAGTTCATCAGTCAGGTTCATCCTCCAGACTCTTCCATCCATGTCTTCATGGTCCTTGCTTTGTGCACTGGTGCCCAGTCATGTTGGAGAGGAAGGGACCAGCTCCAAACTGGTCCCACAAAGTTGGGATCATGGAATCATCCAGAACGTCTTGGTCTGCTGAAGCATCCAGAGCTCCTTTAACTGGAACTAAGGGTCCAAGCCCAGCTCCTGAAAAACACCTCCCCCCCCATAAGCCCCCCCCCCTCCACCAAACTTTACACTGGGATCAATGCAATCAGACCAGTACCGTTCTCCTGGAAACCACCAAACCCAGACTCTTCCATCAGATCACCAGATGCAGAAGTGGGTTTGGGTCTAGAGTCCAGTGGTGGCTGCTTTAACCCTAACCCCTAACCCCCAACCCCTAACCCACTGATGTCTGGATGGATGCAGCTGCGTCACCATGGAAACCCATCCATGAAGCTCTCTGCTCTGTTGTTGAGCTGATCTGAAGGACTCATGAAGTTTGGAGGTTTGTAGTGATCGACTCTGGCCCCGCCCCCTCAGTTTACCTGTCCTACCACTTCATGGCTGAGTTGTTGTCGTTCCCAAACACTTCCATTTCCTGATAATCCAGCTGACAGGTGACTGTGGAATATTTAGGAGGAAACTTCACAACTGGATTTGTTTCTCAGGTGTTTCTCAGGTGTCATCCTGTCACAGTTCCACCTGGAGTTCACTGAGCTCCTGAGAGACCCATTCTTTCACTAGTGTTTGTACAAACAGTCTGCATGACTAGGTGGTTAAATTTACACACCTGTGGCCATGGAAGTGACTGGAACACCTGACTCTGATAACTTGGGTGAGCAAATACTTGTGGCAGTATAGTGTACTTGTCTTAAGAGATTCAGTTCATTTTATCTTCATAAAACTACAACCAGTTCTCCACAGTGACAGAGGACCTAATTCACAAAATCCAGATTTGGACATAGATCTTCACGCTACAAAAAACCTATTTCAGATTCACAAATGCCATGTAAAACCTCGATCTGATCATCAGAACGTATGATATGCACATTCATGAATGCTCCCTGATCATTAACCAGCATCCATCCCAGCTCAGGGATCAATACAGGGGTGCACCCTCGTCCTGGGGGGCTACGTATGAACATGGATACATCCCAGCCAGATTTTTACTGATGCAACAAAAGAGGTGATATTAACTGAGAGGAGCAAAGAAAAAAAATGTTTTGAAAATGTATTCAGATTTTAAAAATTAAATATGTTGATAACAAACAGCGCCAGTCAAAGGTTTGGACATGTGTCCCTTTATTTACTGTATGCAGTTTAATACTCATTTTTTTAAAAATCAGTAAAGACAATCAAAGCTGTGGTTGTCAGGATTTACTGTATAAACTGCCAGAGTTTAATAGAGCCGTCCATGTGCTGATTAACAATAAACTTAATAAACTTAAGCAACGTTGAAGGAATATATCAAAATTTGTCCACAACCATGTGAGAGACTGATAAAGCCGTTCAGGAAACCACAACTGAAATTACTGCTGGTAAATATGCTTGGCTGTTAAATCTTGGAGGTACTTACTTTTTCACACTGTTTCTGCCTCTTCACGTATTTATTAAACAAACAAACAAACAACCTCAGTGAAACAGCGTAATATCTTGTTGGTCATCTAAGGTTAAATTTACCATATTTTCAGACCTGGTAAGGACCTGATTATCAGAATCAGAATCAATCAGAATCAAATTTATTGTCGCCACTGAGCCAGCGTCCCAACACAGCAGAATTTGACTTCCCAGTTCACCGTCCAAGAGAAACATACAAAACCAACACAACATGTGGACAGGAGTCAACGGTGTTTGGATCAGCGCTATAAGAGCGCTTCAATTTAACAGAGGAAAATATGACCACATAGGGGATGGGGGGGGAGAGGATAAAAAACAGGTGTCTCACACCACATGTCCTTGATCAGAGGTACATGTTGTGGGATTCACAAAAAAAACCTCAGCACAGGCATAACAAGCTTAATACAAGACAAGACATCATATCAGGAAAAAGGTCCCAGCCAAGCGGCCCGTGCACGCTCGCCCGGTGGCACGCAGCCGGTGGTGCGCAATCAGTCCGCTCCACGTGGGGGAGTACACCAGGATCCAGCGAGGACGTTGAGAGTCAGGGAAAGGCAATGGAGCGGGGGATGGTGTGGGGGGGGAGCCTACTTCGGATAAGACCTCGGTGAGATTCTTTTACAGTTCGGCCTTGGCCAAGGCCGCTCAGGGGAGCCAGATTCAGATAAGAGAGATTGTTTTCGGTCAGACTGACAGTGAATTTTTTGCCTGCCTTAAGTCCTTTGCTGGTTCTCTCTCGTGGGAAATCATCCGAAAGTCTGAATTATTCGTGTCCATTCTCCCTCAGTATTGCATGTAGTGACCCCAAGTTGTTATCCATTTTCCCCATGAGTTCATGCATCTGAAGCTGTCGGTGGTTCACGCTGTGAATCACGTCCAGCTTCCGATTCATCTCGTCTCTTTTTACAGTCTCGGCACTCACAGCACGACTGACCTCCACGCACACGGACATCAGGACCGGAATAGCAGCATCCGTGCGCTTAATTTTCCGATACATCAGGTATCCGCCAACGCCAAACAGCAGGAATCCGATGATCATAAATCCAAATATGTAGACATCTTCAGCGTCCTCAATGAACAGAGGAGCCTGGCAGCTCAAGCGCCACTTCGCCCATGGATCTTGAACTAACCCCGCTGGCTCTGTACCATCTGGACATGAAGGCTCACCTATCGATTCCCTCCTTGTAGAAAAAATTTGATCAATTGCATTGAGAGACCAGCTAACCAGATCCATGGTTAATTTAGATATTCAGATTTAATCCGTATGAGGCTCCAAAAACACACAGACAGGACAAAGAGCAGCGAGGATCAGATAGAGGGAGGAGCTCGCAGAAAAGCGTCCGCCTTCGCTGGAGAGCAGGAAGAGAAAATTATTATCTCGTTATTACCTGCCACATTCATTCAAGAAATGAAGGAGGGTGTACTTTCTTTTTCACATGTCTGACTGGTGGAGTGCTTCTTTGATGATCATTGATGAATCATTGATCATGATTCACTGGTCTCCTGCAGGGTCCATCCCAGGTGATGGACTGGAGACCTGTCCAGGTGATGGACTGGAGACCTGTCCAGGTGACGGACTGGAGACCTGTCCAGGTGATGGACTGGTGACCTGTCCAGGAGATGGACCGGTGACCTGTCCAGGTGATGGACTGGAGACCTGTCCAGGTGATGGACTGGTGACCTGTCCAGGAGATGGACCGGTGACCTGTCCAGGTGATGGACTGGAGACCTGTCCAGGTGATGGACTGGTGACCTGTCCAGGTGATGGACTGGTGACCTGTCCAGGAGATGGACCGGTGACCTGTCCAGGTGATGGACTGGAGACCTGTCCAGGCGATGGACCGGAGGCCTGTCCAGGTGATGGACCGGAGACCTGTCCAGGTGATGGACCGGAGGCCTGTCCAGGTGATGGACCGGTGACCTGTCCAGGTGATGGACCGGTGACCTGTCCAGGTGATGGACCGGTGACCTGTCCAGGTGATGGACCGGAGACCTGTCCAGGTGATGGACGGAGGACCTGTCCAGGTGATGGACCGGAGACCTGTCCAGGTGATGGACCGGAGACCTGTCCAGGTGAGGTGATCGAGAGACCCAGGTGATGGACTGGTGACCTGTCCAGGTGATGGACTGGAGACATGTCCAGGTGATGGACCGGAGACCTGTCCCGGTGATGGACCGGAGACCTGTCCAGGTGATGGACTGGAGACCTGTCCAGGTGATGGACTGGAGGCCTGTCCAGGTGATGGACCGGAGACCGGTCCAGGTGATGGACTGGAGACCTGTCCAGGTGATGGACTGGAGACCTGTCCAGGTGGACCCCTGCCCTTCGCCTGAAGAGAGCTGGGACAGACTCCAGCAGATCCCCGTGGCCGTGAAGAGGATTAAACGGGTATAGATGATGGATGGATGGATGGATGGATGGATGGATGGATGGATGAACACAGCTGCACGGATCACTTTCTCTTTGAGAAACAGCGACGCTAAGCTGAGTTTGCTGCAGTCGCCACCTGCTAACACGAGGACTAGCCTGCATGCTAGCTTAATGTTCCACCAACAGTGGATCGTCTGTGACCTTCTTTAGAGCAGGAAACAGTCAAGTTGTAACGTCCTGGGAAGGAAACCAGTCTTTGTACCAGTATGGGAGTGGGTGAGACGCCCCATCGTGGAGGAGTTGATTCCACCCAGCTAGTTATTTAAAACATGGGCAAATGAGCAGGAAAGAAAAAAAAACAAGCTTGGCAGGCTTGATTGTTACTCCAAGTAAGTTGTGTTAGCGTCACTCATGCTTACCTACTGACATTACATTACATTACATTCATTTCTGGTCAAATCCTTTCCTCCTTGTTTCTCAAAAACCACTCAATGGCCCTAATTAGACATTCACTTGTTGATTTACATAATTTCACCTTATGGAGGTACATAAAGGTTCACCCCTTAAAATCGTCATGGATGTGAAATCTAGATATGGAGACCAAAACTGTTTTTGTACCAGGTTTAAATATCTTTGTTACTGCTATAAAGTTGGACATTTTTATATGGAGGTCAACTGACATCGACCCACTTTTGGAGTCAGGAGGAATGTTCTGGCACTTGTGGTCCAACAGGAGAGGACACATCCCTGAAGATCCAACCAAGTGTTAGAAACATTTTCTTTACAGCCTCTGAGCCGAAGAGTCCAACTGGCCTGACTTATTCCACAACGCCCAAGTGACCCAGAAAGACCCAGAAAGACCCAGAAAGACCCAGAAAGACCCAGAAAGACCCAGAAAGACCCAGAAAGACCCAGAAAGACCCAGAAAGACCCAGAAAGACCCAGAAAGGCCCAGAAAGACCCAGAAAGACCCAGAAAGACCCAGAAAGACCCAGAAAGGCCCAGAAAGACCCAGAAAGACCCAGAAAGGCCCAGAAAGGCCCAGAAAGACCCAGAAAGACCCAGAAAGA
>JAGFBZ010002456.1:37500-70000 GCA_018398805.1 Hirundichthys speculiger | reverse complement strand
AAATATGTCCTCAACTGATGTTAAGACTGCCAGAAAAACACGAAGAAACCTGGAAGATGAACCCACTGCTCATTTCTTTACTTTAAAAGGTCTATTATTATGTTTTCCCTGACTTTCAAAGGCCTTCACTGGTTACCTTTCTAAACCAATCAGACACATTACTGCCAGTCACGTGACACGGCAGGTAGCTCAGCGGGCTACCTGAGGAGGGCATCATGCTCCTGCAGTATCTGTTCCCTCTAAACCCCACTTTTCTGTCTCTTCACTTTCAATAATAAAGGCCACTACTAGGCAAATTTTGATACGTCAAACTTCCCTCACATTTATCCGGGGTATACGGTATTCCCGCGACTATTAAGGCGAACACACACCGCCGGCGGACGCCGCGCGTCAAAACAGCCGTCCCCATTATGAACCCCAGGTGCGCCCGCCGTGGGGCTTTACGCCGCCGCGGGGCTTTACGCCGCTGTCCTATTCCCAGCGTTGACGCGCCTGAAAAAAAAGGCGAGTTTACCTCAAACAGCAGTTCAATGCTTCAATATAAAGTTGGCTCAACTACAGTTGTTATTTATTTGTGTATTTCTTGCTTTTCACTGTAGTTTTAACTGTTCCTGCCGAGGTGTGTTTGCTGAAACGCGCTTTATAGTAAAGTGTCTGATGCCGGACGTTTCACTTCCTATAAACTCTTCAACATAAAATTTGTTTATTATTAGTACATTATTAGTTTAATTAAAAGCTTTTATTTTGAAGCAGCAAACTCAGGAAGTGTTGTTTTCATCGTCAGTACCTTAACAGGACGAGTCAAACCGAGATCAGCTGCGAGCGAACATGATAAACGGTAAAATATAGTCTTTTAGTTTAGTATAGTTTAATAGTCTACAAAATAGCCCTACGTAGAGCTAGAACATCTTATTATTCTTCGTTAATAGAAGAGAATAAACATAACCCACGTTTTCTGTTCAGCACTGTAGCCAGGCTGACAAAGAGTCACAACTCTGTTGGTCCATGCATTCCTGCTACTCTCAGTAGTGAAGACTTTATGAGCTTTTTTAGCGGGAAAATAATTAAAATTAGAGATGAGATTGGTCAGGCCCAGCTGTCGACGGCTGTGAACGTCCCTGCAGCTTCGTTGATTTCTTCCGTTTCTGATTTGACTCTGGACTGTTTTTCTCCTGTGGGCCTCTCTGAGTTGACCTCAACTATCAGTAAAGCTAAACCATCTACATGTCTGTTGGATCCCATCCCAACTCGACTGTTCAAAGATGTTATGTCCTCTATTGGTATATCAATTTTGGATCAGATTAACCTATCTCTACAATTAGGATATGTGCCACAGGTTTTTAAAGTTGCAGTCATTAAACCTTTGCTCAAGAAACCATCCCTTGACCCGGACATCTTGGCAAACTATAGACCAATATCCAACCTTCCATTTATCTCAAAATCCTGGAAAAAATAGTTGCTAGCCAGTTAGGGAGAACACCTGCATAGAAATGATCTATTTGAGGTCTTCAGTCAGGGTTTAGATCTCATCATAGCACAGAAACTGCGCTGATTAGAGTCTCCAACGACCTCCTTATGGCCTCGGATAATGGATTAGTTTCTGTCCTGGTTCTGTTGGACCTCAGTGCTGCTTTTGATACCGTTGATCACGGCCTTTTACTGCATAGATTAGAGCACACTGTTGGAATTAAAGGGACAGCATTAGGCTGGTTTAAGTCATACCTATCTGACAGGTTCCAGTTCGTCCATGTTAATAACGTTTCTTCTGCACGGACTAGGGTCTGCTATGGTGTCCCACAGGGTTCAGTTCTGGGACCAATCCTTTTTACTTTATACATGTTGCCCTTGGGAAAAATTATCCAGAGCCATGGCATAAACTTTCATTGCTACGCTGATGATACGCAGCTGTACTTATCTATGAAACCAGAGGAAACAAAACCTTTGGCTAAACTTCAAGGGTGTCTTAATGACGTTAAGTCCTGGATGTCCTCTAACTTTTTGCTTTTAAACTCGGATAAAACAGAGGTTATTGTCTTTGGTCCAAAACACCTGAGGAACGGATTAGCTGGGTTTACGCTGGCTTCCAGCACAGCTGTGAAAAACCTTGGAGTCATTTTTGATCAGGATATGTCATTTAAGCAGCATATTAATCAGGTTTGCAAGACTGCCTTTTTTCATCTCCGAAATATTGCCAAAATTAGGAGCATCCTCTCCCAGGGTGATGCCGAAAAATTAATCCACGCTTTTGTCAGTTCTAGACTGGATTATTGTAATGCGTTGTTAGCAGGATGTCCGAAAAGCTCGCTGAATAGCCTTCAATTGATCCAGAACGCAGCAGCGAGGGTGCTGACAGGAATCCGCAAGCGAGATCACATCTCTCCCGTGTTAGCCTCCCTCCATTGGCTTCCCGTGAAATTTCGAATTGAGTTTAAAATTCTGCTTCTTGCATATAAAGCCCTTAATGGCCTAGCTCCATGCTATTTACAAGACCTGATAGCATGTTATGCTCCTAATAGAGCTCTCCGCTCTCAGAGTGCAGGATTACTCGTCGTTCCTAGAATATCTAAAAGTAGATTTGGAGGACGGGCCTTCTGCTACCAGGCACCTTTTTTATGGAACCAGCTACCATTTTGGGTTAAGGAGGCTGACACCACCTCCACTTTTAAAACTAAATTGAAAACATTTTTGTTTAGTAAAGCCTACAATTAGTCTAATCTATAGTGTGTAGGGGCTAATAGTTATAACTATAGTTGTAGTAGCTTAGACTAGAGTAGCTCGTAATCACAGCTTCGTCATAGCTATGCTGCTATAGGCCTACGCTACAGGGGGACACCAACATGATCTGCTGAGTGGTGTCTCCACTGCTTTTCTCCTTTGTCTTCCCTTTCCTCCTCCCTTCCTCCTCCTCCAGCTCATAATTATTTGGGAGCACCTTGTTACTGAAACTGTGCCCCATATTCTTTGCTTTCCTGTGTTTGTTGTGCTGTTTCTGCCCCCTTTTCTCTTTGTGTATTTGCAGGCCAGAGTTTCCTGGGTTTCATGCTGACTTGCAGTTCCATCCTCTGTCCATCCCGGGGTTCACCTCCACTTGTGTTTGGGTGCCGACTGACGTGGTGATCGGCGACCTGGTCCTCTGGCCATCTCATCCCAGTGCTGCTACCTCCATCTGTTTATGTTTATATGGCCATTGTATTTAGTCATTTGTGTGCTCTCCTCTTTCTGTCCTCCATCTTCTCTCCGTCCTCCATCCTCTCTCTGTCCTGTCTCCCCTCTTTTCTTTCTCTACCCGGCTGGCCTTCGGCAGGAGGGTCCCCCCATATGAGCCAGGTCCTGCTCAAGGTTTCTTCCTCTTAAAGTGGAGTTTTTCCTTGCCATTGTTTGGCATTAAGGTTTTTTTTCTCCCTACGTGGGAGTTTTTTACCTCCATTATCACTGATTGGATTTAATATTATAATCTTAGTTAATGATATTTGCTCGGGGGTCATGCTCTGGGTCTCTGTAAAGCGCCTAGAGACAATTGTCATTGTAACAGACGCTATACAAATAAAATTGAATTGAATTGAATTGAATTAAAATAAAGCAGAACACACAGCGATACAGGAGAGAAACTAAACTTTAAACCACAGAAATCATTCATCGCATTTTTTTATGACGGTATTGAAACTGATACCGCTGCTATTTTTAAATACCGGAAGTATACGGTATTACCGTAATACCGCCCAAGCCTAGTCACTAGAGCCACAAAATCTGAAAAAACTGAATCAAGACTAAAGGAAGTGGGTCTGACCAAACAAGGGAATAGATGCATGGGATTGATCTGTGCTTGGAGTTTAGAAGATCAGTCTGCAGATGTAATTAAAGCAGAAAGCTGATTTGGATAAAAAATAAAAATCTTTGGAAGCTCAGTTTCAAAACTGTTATTTACCACTTAATCAGTCATGCACCTCTTGAAATGACTAGACGACCTGAAAACTGGGTATATGACAGTTCATTTGAGATCAAGGTCAGTTTGAACCGTCGAAAGTCAAGAAAAGCAGAATATGTGACCTTTAAGTGCTGCGAGGAGGAATGATAACAAAGTAGTAAAAGCTTTACTGTCCCAACTTTTTTTGTGTGTGTTGACAGTCTCAAATGTAAGCATGGATGTATATTAACCTACAAAATGAAGATGACAAGAGGCAACATGCAATATCTTTGGTTCACACTGTCAGCAAAATAAAAAAGTGACAGGAAATGTAACAGTTTAGATTAGATTAGATTAGATAGAACTTTATTAATCCCTTGGGAGGTCTCCGTCAGGGAAATTGTGGTTTAGTTTAGTTTAGTTTTCTCTACAGTCTCAAGTTTTTCTGATTTCAGCTGAGTCGCTGACAGATCTGGCGGCGGGAACGTGACCCGGCTTATGGTCAGCAGTGGCGTTCAACAGAAACTTACATATTTCCACTTGATGAACATGATATTCTTTGTGTCTGCAGTTACTCCGTTGCACGGCACCGTGATGGTCTGTCCATACCGGGCAGTGATGGTCTCTGTTCCCACATCTGCAACACAAAACACAGCAGTTCCCTTCAGACAGGTGGGATATTATCACTGGTCACACAGGTATGATCCAACGTAAAGTACTGTAGCTCTGAACCAGGAGTGGCGCAGCCCTTTATTCCCGACCAAGCTTGTGTTTTACAGGAATCATTTAAATATATAGAAGCTGCGTGTTCACGACACCACGAGAATATTTGCATCCAGATACAAAGATGGATACTCTGGAAGTTTCAGCCACATTCTGCATTTATTATACCACTTTGTTTTAATGCATAAATATAAACAACAACTTCTGAGGGTGGGGGTGTGGCTTTTAATTCTTTTTCTTGTTATAAAACCCTTTGTGTTACATTGTCCTGATTGGTTGATAAAAAGCTGTTTCATCTGAGTGCAGCAAAGATCTGACAGCTTTTATTTTACATTTTACATATCTCTGGTTGTCCTTGGATCAACAGGAAGTGATGTTGCGCCATGTTTGGTGCCGGTTGTGCTGCCCTCAGAGTTCTCAGTTCCTGAATCACATGAGCTCGGCCGGAGTGTCCAGAACCAGCTGACTCAGAGCAGATGACCACGGACAATAAAAAGCTGCTTCTTCATGTGAAAAACAGAAGCAGCAGCACATTTCTCACATCAGCCAGCCTGAATAGTGCAGCTTCAGATAAACCAGAGTCCAGCTTCTGGACCGGTACCAGACCCGCTTCATTCCAGAGGAGGGAATGCTTCCAGGCTCCAGATCGTCTGAGCAGCGACACGATGCCCATCATCCAGCCGGACGTGGACACAAGGTCCTGCTGTTACAGAGACAATGAAGTTGGGCACCATTCATCACCAAAGACCACCGAGTTACAGACGACACAGAGCCGGACACTGAGGCGTCTGTTCTGTCTGAAATGACCCGGATTAATCAGCACATACCCGCCTCACCAGCCGACCCACTGATGCACAAGACCTCCAGTCCGTTAGCACAAACAGGTCTACAAGCAATGAAGGTACATCAGTGACTCAGGCTCAAACTATCAGCTAAAATAATGAAAAACGATAAAATAACAACAAACGAAAGTCGTACATTTATAAAATAAACGATAAGTACAACAAAAGCCAAGATATCATGTTCAACCTGGACTGAAACAAGCCAGAACAGATGCTTTCAGCAAAGATTTAATATACTCAGAGATCCGGACAGCTCTGACGGAAAACAAAGGCTGTTCATGTCCAAAAAAAAAAACAACCTTATAATTTCTGTTCTTCAGTCTGGATCTGGACCAGAGCACCAGGCTGGTGGACCTCAGTGGCCTGGATGAGCTCTGAGGGGTACACTGGGGAGAAAACCAACAATAAAGCCTTAAACTGGATCCTAAAATGGACAGGAAGCTACTAAAGAGACGCCAGCACTGGTGTGATGTCATCACGACGTACACTATATTACCAAAGGTATTCCCTCACCTGCCTTCACTCACATCTGAGCTTTATCTCCTCCCATTCCTCATCAATATGACATGGCTCCATCTTTGCAGCTAGAACAGCTTCAGCTCTTCTGGGAAGGCTGTCCACCAGGTTTAGGAGTGTTTATGGGGATTTCTGTCCATCCTTCTAGAAGAACATTAGTGAGGTCAAACCCTGATGTTGGACCAGAAGGTCTGGTTCTGGTTCTGCTCTAATTCATCCCAAAGGTCTTCTATCAGGTTGAGGTCAGGACTCTTCCATCCACCAGACTCTTCCATCCATGTCTTTATGGTCCTTTGCTTTGTCCACTGGTGCCCAGTCATGTTGGAGAGGAAGGGTCCAGCTCCAAACTGGTCCCACAAAGTTGGGAACATGGAATCATCCAGAACGTCTTGGTCTTCTGAAGCATTCAGAGTTCCTTTCACTGGAACTAAGGGTCCAAGCCCAGCTCCTGAAAAACACCCCCACACCATCACCCCCCCTCCACCAAACTTTACACTGGGATCAATGCAGTCAGACCAGTACCGTTGTCAAATTCAAATTCAAATTCAATTCAAAAATACTTTATCAATCCCCCGAGGGGGAAATTCAAGTTTCAGTACACCAGGAAAAATCTGGTTTACTAGAGGAGCTGCTAGCGTCCAGCGCTCCTTTTCATGCCCGGTCCCGTGGTCCGAGTGCTAACTCCAGATAACAGCCGTTAAAACAGTTAACAGCCGTTAGAACAGTTAACATCCGTTAAAACAGTTAACAGCCGTTAACAGCCGTTAAAACAGTTAACAGCCGTTAAAACAGTTAGCAGCCGTTAGAACAGTTAACATCCGTTAAAACAGTTAACAGCCGTTAACAGCCGTTAAAACAGTTAACAGCCGTTAAAACAGTTAACAGCCGTTAAAACAGTTAGCAGCCGTTAGAACAGTTAACAACCGTTAAAACAGTTAACAGCCGTTCCTGGTTTGAACCTCAGCAGGTCTTTCTGTGGGGAGTTTCCATGTTCTCCGTGTGCTTACGTGGGTTTCCTCCAGGTTCTAGAAGGTTCCTGGTTCAAACCTCAGCAGGTCTTTCTGTGTGGAGTTTCCATGTTCTCCCTGTGCTTACGTGGGTTTCCTCCAGGTTCTAGAAGGTTCCTGGTTTGAACCTCAGCAGGTCTTTCTGTGTGGAGTTTCCATGTTCTCCCTGTGCTTACGTGGGTTTCCTCCAGGTTCTAGAAGGTTCCTGGTTTGAACCTCAGCAGGTCTTTCTGTGTGGAGTTTCCATGTTCTCCCTGTGCTTACGTGGGTTTCCTCCAGGTTCTAGAAGGTTCCTGGTTTGAACCTCAGCAGGTCTTTCTGTGTGGAGTTTACATGTTCTCCCCGTGCTAGCGTGGGTTTCCTCCAGGTTCTAGAAGGTTCCTGGTTTGAACCTCAGCAGGTCTTTCTGTGTGGAGTTTCCATGTTCTCCCTGTGCTTAAGTGGGTTTCCTACAGGTTCTAGAAGGTTCCTGGTTTGAACCTCAGCAGGTCTTTCTGTGTGGAGTTTCCATGTTCTCCCTGTGCTTACGTGGGTTTCCTCCAGGTTCTAGAAGGTTCCTGGTTTGAACCTCAGCAGGTCTTTCTGTGGGGATTTTCCATGTTCTCCCTGTGCTTACGTGGGTTTCCTCCAGGTTCTAGAAGGTTCCTGGTTTGAACCTCAGCAGGTCTTTCTGTGTGGAGTTTACATGTTCTCCCCGTGCTAGCGTGGGTTTCCTCCAGGTTCTAGAAGGTTCCTGGTTTGAACCTCAGCAGGTCTTTCTGTGTGGAGTTTCCATGTTCTCCCTGTGCTTATGTGGGTTTCCTCCAGGTTCTAGAAGGTTCCTGGTCTGAACCTCAGCAGGTCTTTCTGTGTGGAGTTTCCATGTTCTCCCTGGGCTTATGTGGGTTTCCTCCAGGTTCTAGAAGGTTCCTGGTTTGAACCTCAGCAGGTCTTTCTGTGTGGAGTTTACATGTTCTCCCCATACTTATGTGGGTTTCCTCCAGGTACTAGAAGGTTCCTGGTCTGAACCTCAGCAGGTCTTTCTGTGTGGAGTTTCCATGTTCTCCCCGTGCTAGCGTGGGTTTCCTCCAGGTTCTAGAAGGTTCCTGGTTTGAACCTCAGCAGGTCTTTCTGTGGGGAGTTTCCATGTTCTCCCTGTGCTTACGTGGGTTTCCTCCAGGTTCTAGAAGGTTCCTGGTTTGAACCTCAGCAGGTCTTTCTGTGTGGAGTTTCCATGTTCTCCCCGTGCTAGCGTGGGTTTCCTCCAGGTTCTAGAAGGTTCCTGGTTTGAACCTCAGCAGGTCTTTCTGTGGGGATTTTCCATGTTCTCCCTGTGCTTACGTGGGTTTCCTCCAGGTTCTAGAAGGTTCCTGGTTTGAACCTCAGCAGGTCTTTCTGTGTGGAGTTTACATGTTCTCCCCGTGCTAGCGTGGGTTTCCTCCAGGTTCTAGAAGGTTCCTGGTTTGAACCTCGGCAGTGGCCTTTCTGTGTGGAGTCTCCATGTTCTCCCTGTGCTAGCGTGGGTTTCCTCCAGGTTCTAGAAGGTTCCTGGTTTGAACCTCAGCAGGTCTTTCTGTGTGGAGTTTACATGTTCTCCCTGTGCTAGCGTGGGTTTCCTCCAGGTTCTAGAAGGTTCCTGGTTTGAACCTCGGCAGTGGCCTTTCTGTGTGGAGTTTACATGTTCTCCCTGTGCTTACGTGGGTTTCCTCCAGGTTCTAGAAGGTTCCTGGTCTGAACCTCAGCAGGTCTTTCTGTGTGGAGTCTCCATGTTCTCCCTGTGCTAGCATGGGTTTCCTCCAGGTTCTAGAAGGTTCCTGGTTTGAACCTCAGCAGGTCTTTCTGTGTGGAGTTTACATGTTCTCCTCGTGATCACGTGGGTTTCCTCCAGGTTCTAGAAGGTTCCTGGTCTGAACCTCAGCAGGTCTTTCTGTGTGGAGTTTCCATGTTCTCCTCGTGATCACGTGGGTTTCCTCCAGGTTCTAGAAGGTTCCTGGTCTGAACCTCAGCAGGTCTTTCTGTGGGGAGTTTCCATGTTCTCCTCGTGATCACGTGGGTTTCCTCCGGGTTCTAGAAGGTTCCTGGTCTGAACCTCAGCAGGTCTTTCTGTGGGGAGTTTCCATGTTCTCCCCGTGCTTACGTGGGTTTCCTCCAGGTTCTAGAAGGTTCCTCCATCAGTCCAAAGACCTGCATGTCAGGTTACCTGGTGGATCTAAACTGCCTGTAGGAGTGATTGTGAGTGTGAGTGGTTGTTTGTCTACATGTGGCCCTGTGATGGACTGGTGACCTGTCCAGGTGATGGACTGGTGACCTGTCCAGGTGGACCCCTGCCTTTCACCTGAGGAGAGCTGGGATAGACTCCAGCAGATCTCCGTGACCCTACAGAGGATCAAGCGGGTATAGATGATGGACACTGGGGCCTTTTCAGAGTTGGACATCCCCAGAAACACCCAGGAGGATCTTCTCCATGTGGAGGACAACTACTCTACAACAAGCGTCTCCTGGACTGAAGAACTTCTGACCCTGTCTCTAGGGGAGAGTCCAGCAACCTTGCAGAGTAGGCTTGGGCGGTATTACGGTAATACCGTATACTTCCGGTATTTAAAAATAGCAGCGGTATCAGTTTCAATACCGTCATAAAACAATGCAATGAATGATTTCTGTGGTTTAAAGTTTAGTTTCTCTCCTGTATCGCTGTGTGTTCTGCTTTATTTTACCGTTTATTCATGTTCGCTTGGAGCTGATCTCTGTTTGACTCGTCCTGTTAAGGTACTGACGATGAAAACACTTCCTGAGTTTGCTGCTTCAAAATAAAACACTTTACTATACTACTATACTATACTAACCCTAACCTCGGCAGCATTTCCTCGACAGGAACAGTTAAAACTACAGTGAAAAGCAAGAAATACACAAATAAATAACAACTGTAGTTGAGCCAACTTTATATTGAAGCACTGAACTGCTGTTTGAGGTAAACTTGCCTTTTTTTTTCCAGGCGCATCAACGCTGGGAATAGGACAGCGGCGTAAAGCCCCGCGGCGGCGCAAAGCCCCGCGGCGGCGTAAAGCCCAGCGGCGGCGCACCTGGGGTACAAAATGGGGGCGGCTGTTTTCGCGCGCGGCGTCCGCCAGCAGTTTGTGTTAATTACTTAATAGTCGCAGGAATACCGTATACCCCGGGTAAAATGTGAGGGAAGTTTGACGGTATCAAAATTTGGATACCGCCCAAGCCTACTGCAGAGGAAATAAATTTCAGCAACTTATATTCCCTGAATGAGCGAGTGAAATATATTAAATGCAGCCGTCACAGCCAAAAGAATCAACGGACACATCATCCAATCAGGACAGAAAAAAAAGATCGGTTTTACTCTTGTACACTCCTGTTGCTAACAGAAAAGGTCTGAGAAATGAAACATGATTCTGGTTTGTCATAGAGACTTGGCTTTCCTTTAATATAGTGGAATCTAAATTGGGCTGCAGAAAATGAAGTAGTTCTTTGTTCTTAGATTACCAGCTCAGTGAGTTTTTATCTTCTTTACACTGTTACCATCTGCAGAGGCTAGCGTTTGTAGCATGTAGCAGCTTGATGGCTGTGATAGTTTTGTATTCACCAACCTGCTGGAATTGTAATTAGTTTAGGAGGAAATGGTCTGAGTGAAGATGGACCTACAGCTCTGGGCTGAGGTTCTGTTGGTTCTGACTGATATGGAGAAAGGAGACATATAACAGCTGGTTCTTTATCTTGACAGTCTCTCTGTTGAGAGTAAAACGACTAGAACAGATAAGACGGCCACTTCTCTGCACTGAGGAGAGGATTTTCAACAACAGCTGGGTGTCAATAAGAGGATGGTCACATTTAAGCAAAAAACTGCAGTCTCAAGTGAAGTCATCTCTGGAAACACCTTTATCACCGTGTGGTTTATAAATCAATCTCTTCAGGAACTAGCTTGAACACGCCCCCACGCTAACACTTCCACTCAGGTTTCACTTCCACTCTGGACCCCGCCCACCCTGTTTCTACAGCTCATCTTATCTTTGGCAGGAAAATGAGGAACAAATACCAGGTGACATCATGTTGAAGCCATCCAACAGTCCTGGGGGTGAGGTTGAGGAAGACCGAGGGCTGAGGAAGACCGAGGGCTGAGGAAGACGAGGGCTGAGGAAGACCGAGGGCTGAGGAAGACCGAGGGCTGAGGAAGGCCGAGGGCTGAGGAAGACCGAGGGCTGAGGAAGACCAGAGGAAGACCAAGGGCTGAGGGCTGAGGAAGACCGAGAAGACCGAGGGCTGAGGAAGACCGAGGGAAGACCGAGGGCTGAGGAAGACCGAGGGCCGAGGAAGACCGAGGGCCGAGGAAGACCGAGGGCCGAGGAAGACCGAGGGCTGAGGAAGACCGAGGGCTGAGACCGAGGGGAGGGCTGAGGAAGACCGAGGGCTGAGGAAGACCGAGGGCTGAGGAAGACCGAGGGCTGAGGAAGGCAGAGGGCTGAGGAAGACCGAGGGCCGAGGAAGACCGAGGGCTGAGGAAGACCGAGGGCTGAGGAAGACCGAGGACTGAGGGCTGAGGAAGACCGAGGGGGAGGAAGACGAGGGCTGAGGAAGGAGGGCTGAGGAAGAGGGCTGAGGGAGGGCTGAGGAAGACCGAGGGCTGAGGAAGACCGAGGGCTGAGGAAGACCGAGGGCTGAGGAAGACCGAGGACTGAGGGCTGAGGAAGACCGAGGGCTGAGGAAGACCGAGGGCTGAGGAAGACCGAGGGCTGAGGAAGACCGAGGGCTGAGGAAGACCGAGGGCTGAGGAAGACCGAGGGCTGAGGAAGACCGAGGGCCGAGGAAGACCGAGGGCTGAGGAAGACCGAGGGCTGAGGAAGACCGAGGACTGAGGGCTGAGGAAGACCGAGGGCTGAGGAAGACCGAGGGCTGAGGAAGGCCGAGGGCTGAGGAAGACCGAGGACTGAGGGCTGAGGAAGACCGAGGGCTGAGGAAGACCGAGGGCTGAGGAAGACCGAGGGCCGAGGAAGACCGAGGGCTGAGGAAGACCGAGGGCGTCTAACTGGGAGAGATTCTTCCCACTGAGGCTGCTTAACAGGGAAATATTAATCCGTACCAGTTTCCAGTTGTTTTAGAAGCAAATAGAATTTATCAAGTCTATTATCAGCCGTAACAATACGTCAGAAGTCTGGAAAGACAAACAAAACCATATTTTATTTTAAGGAAGGATCACAGTTCTTGTCTGTGACTTTAATACAACAGAAAACATTGTGATCACTTACAGAGACTCATATTTCCATGTTTCTCGCCAGCTGGACTGGAAACCAGCAAACCTGTAGCTCCGCCTCTCTGTAGAGCTGAATATATACTCAGTTTAAAATTAGTATATCTCAGAAACCACAAGGTGTAAATGAATAAATATGCTACCAAAATAAAGCTAACAACAGATTCATACATGAATCTTTGCATTCATGTAGTGAACTACTTCCAGAACCAATTAATTTCATAAGTAAAGGTACCACTGTATAAATATATGAATGCATACATAAATACGTACTTTTGCCTATGAATAAATGAATAAATAAATAAATAAGATACATAATTGGACATGAAATGAATAATAAAAATATGTCTCACATGCCCATTTCCCAATGTTAACAACGTCAGTACGGGGTCAGCGTAAGGTCAACGTGACTGCCCAGTTAGCTTACGTCGTAATATCATTTAACCGCTGGAATTTTATTTCACAGATAGCAAAGAGAACTTTTTAGCAGCATCATGGATGGTTTTCTAAAAAGAAAAGATCACAGAGGAGCCGACTTCTTCATCAAGCCTTCATCCACCAGCTCTGAATCTGCTCCATAGCTACCAAAGCTAGCTGCTAGCGATAAGGCTAAAAAGAGGCGATACAAGGATGATGGATGGAAGCTAGCACATCACGGATGAAGAGAAGCTTTCCTGCTGAGGCCTACTCTGGTGCAGTTATTCTGTTCAGGTTATTTAAACTAAATAAACGGGACGGATGCATTTACAGTCAGATTATATTTTACTCTGGGGTGTCGTGAGATTTTATTCACTTTTGAAAGGTGTCGTGACTGAAAGAAGGTTGAGAAAGGCTGGTCCAATCTGCAGATGCAATAAATGCTTAAGAAAATGAATAAATAAATAAATCCAAAATAGAAATCTCTGGATGCTTCCAGCATGAATTTATTTATTGCTTAACCAATCATGCACCTTTTAAAACAGTGTAGCTTCTGATCGTTTCAAAATATTCATGACTCATGTGAGAAGAACATCTGTGACTGGATTGCAGGAATGTAATGAGCAGGTTTTTCAGGTGTATCAGTCTGTGACTCACAGCTTCACTATGTAGGGATGTGTCATAGTTCAGGTGTCATAGTTCAGGTGTCATAGTTCAGGTATCATAGTTCTGATGTACAAACCCGTGACTGGCCGGCAGCATCAGAAGGACCAGGAGTGGCCCAAAGGCCTGAAGAAAACAGTTCAGACCGGCGTCTGGTGAATATCTGAGTCAACACTGTTGGTCAAGAGTTAATGTAGTCTAAATGTCTAAATGTGGGCCACGTTTGGACCTAACAATCTTCATCTGGGCATGTCAACAAGTAAAACACTATTCTTGATAGATTATTGGACTCATTCTGAAATTAATCAGAAGATCATCTGTTGTAAAAATGCAGGAAATTAGCCTGAAACCACTATCAGTTAGGTTTTAGTTTATCCTGTCAAGTCTGTAAACCTGTCATGAAACGTAACCAGACACAACTGTTTTGTAAACAGTTGACTACAATTGAAAACGAGATCATACTGGTGAAGATGCCGTGTATTAGTGGTGAATATTGGTTCTGTTTATAATCTCCCAGGTGCTGGAGTGGTTGGGGGTTTGACTCCTGACTCCTGAGAGTGAGATCAAGCTGCTGCCCTTTTCCATATTCAGTGTAACGTACCATTTACTCTCTGAAGGAAGAATCTACTCGTAACAACCATTAAAGGAGTTCATGTCCAGCTTTGTTTCTGCACATATCATTTTGTTTTCAGTGAGTCTCCGGAGGTTCGTGCACTTTTCACCCATAGCACATCTTATACAGGGTGGAGAGGACTAATTGGGATTAACGACCCACTCAGAGTCATATGACGTCAAGCCACAGCTTGTTTCCCGCCTAAAACTAGAGACGGTGCCAATACTGATATAATTCACCGATCAAAAAATTCAATTAAAAGGTTTTTACTCTTACAATCATTGTAAAGCATTGTTGTTTAATTTGAAGCTTATTTGAAGGTTTGGATGATAGAGATGTTTACTTTTTTCTTCAGCTGCCCCTGCAAATATTACATTTAAAAACAAGAAACAACAATTAATCCACACTGATATCGAAATCAGCTATGAGGGAGTACAGAAACTGATCAGAGCTAAATAATAACAATAATTAAAATTGGTGCATCTCTACCTCAAACATCACTAATTCAGGTTTCGCTGGACAGAATTTAAGTTCCCACCTACAACCAGTTCTTCAGAGATGAAGGTTCTTATTTCGGGTTTCTACATGTTCTTCTATGCACTCCAATAACTATTTATGTCTAATTTTATTTCTATTTAAATTTGTCTCCACGTTTAGATCAGAAATTATTATATATATATTAGCCTGGACGCTCCTGTAGTCAATGAATTACAAAGAATGTATGAGCAAATAAATTCTCAACATACATGATCACATATGTGTATTATAAAACACGTCACGGACATGTTTTATAATACACATATGTGTATTATAAAACACGTCACGGACGTGTCTTGTATGTATAAAGTGTCCCAGTATGGAAGTATCATATGATGTGGCAGGTGGTGTAATAATGTTTGTTTTTTAGGGGAATAGCAAGGAAGAGGACACTAAATACACAATGATGTACAGAACAGAGATATTACACTGCAAATTATTTGGTTCTTACCAAGAAAAAAAAAAATTACATTTAGAAGGGTTAGATATTTTTTCTTGTTTTAATAATTACTTTTTTATTTTAAGTCTCAGTATAATCTTATATCAAATAAAACTACTTATTTGTCTCAAACAGGCAGGGAATCCTAAAATGAGACAATTAACACTTAAAATAAGATGTATTATATTTTTCCTCCTCATCAAAATAAATCTTGTTTTAAGATTCTATAAAAAATTATACCTTTCTTAAATCTAGAAACAAGTGTTCCTACAATCTTAATTTAAGAAATCTTACCAAGTGAAATTATCTTGCTGCATGGACAGATTATTTTTCACTTGTTTTGAGAACCTTTTTCCTTCTTTGTAGTGTTTTTATCTTGTTTGAAGACGCCCTTTTTTGCGGTATATTCATTATTATTCAGAAATAACAGCCTCTCAACAGTGTTTGGTTTTAAGTGATTCCTTCTTTTTGACACAACCTCTTCTGCCTTTAAAAACACCCGTTCACGTGGTACAGAAGATGATGATGAGCAAAATAAACGCAAGAACAAGATTATATAAATGGGGGTACAGTCATTTTGGCCTCTCCCAGTATTCCAAAGGGTTATTAGGAGTAATCAAATCAAAATGTTTCCACTCTGAGGAAATCCTCCTCTTCCAGGCTGGCTCCATCGTCTTATCTATTCTTCTCTCCTCATTCTCCTAAATCTTCTCTGTCTAAACTCTCCAAACTAATCAAACGCTCTCCAAACTATCAAACCTCTATCTAATCTCCGAACTGACCTCAACTCTCTATCAACAAGCTCCATCTTGAAAGGAGCCTGAGAGGTTTATATCGCTGTTGAAGTCTGAACCACTTCCTGAAGCAGTCATGTGGTCCAGCTGGACAGCGAGGCTTCGGACGTCATCATCTTTTGGCCCCGCCCCTAAATGAAGCAAGCCTCGATACGCGCTTCGCGGAAACGCCCCCTCCAATTAGTGCTGGGCGATATGGAAAAAAATCATATATCACGATATGGACTATTTTATATCACGATAACGATATATATCACGATATACCATAATAAAGTATGTTTTCATTATTCTCTGAAAAGTTTGACAAAAATTTCATTGCTTACTTTTCAACTTTATTTTGAAAGGACATTTAGCTGAACTGTCACAAACATACATTTTAGTGCAGCAAAAACAGGTAGGTACAGAGGTACAGTAGCTTTCACATTTTTTTTAAAGTGCACAACAGTTTCTGAGAGGAAAAACACATTTTTGCACTGAAGTTCAGCTATAAAAAAATAAACACAAATTATTTTTCAACTTTCTGAAATCTGTAACCTTGTAGTGCAAAGTTTGCAAACCAATATAAAGTGTCTAAAGTAAACATCAGGGTTGAAGAGAACTCTGTTTAAGGCATTAACCATGAATAAAAGTGCAAACATAAAAGGCTACTTTGTAGAAGTAGATATGATTCTATCAAATTTATCGTTAAAGGTTATTTAATTACATATTTGCTGTAATAATTGATGAAATTAGGTTAGAAATGATAGAAACGATAGAAGAGAAATGGCACGATACACACTTTTATATCGTCCCCACGATATGTATCGTCATATTGCCCAGAACTACATCCAATACTGGACACATGCCTCGAAGCCTCGGCACATCTCGTAAAATCACTAGTAGTAAGTTTGTGCACAACCAAGCGGATGTTTCCGTTCTGCTCTGTTCACAGAACTGTTAGTTGCAAATACCTCTCCCCCAGTATCACTTCCTACTTTTGTATCTAACCATGACATCATCACTGACATCACCATCACTATGATGAGCTGACAGGAAGCTACCAGGGAAGTTGTCCTTCCTCATCTGAGGAGTATTTGGGGTGTTTTCAGTGGCTACTCCTCTAATTCTCCTAACGTTGACAAAAGTTCTGGATGTTTGCGTGAGTCAGAGCTGAAACCTGATGAGTGATGCACAAATGAGTCACAGCTATCAGCTGACCAATCAGAGACCTGTAGGAAGCTCACTTAGTTCATTTCTGAATGACCTCAACACACAAAAATCCAGACAAACACACTTCTTCATCCTGAAAGGCTGAGTTTCCAAGCGCACATAGCTGCAGGTGTTTACCGTCCCCAGCCTGCACGAGCAGGCGCTAACTAGCCTGGCTAGCCATCCAAGTTCTTTTAATCTTGAATACGGAGATTTAGTCTGGTTCTCCTTCTCTTAGAGGAACTGTCTGAGACCTTTCCAACACAGATACTCTCAGCAAAAGAACTACTGAGCTTCCAACAGACCACAACCTTTCAGACATCTTTTTCTGACTAAGTTTACAGAAGTTTCTTACGCAAGTTTCCACAGCTAACCTCATGAAGACATAGCACTATTCATCCTGTACAAACCAAAACCCCAACACGTAACGTTAACCCTCCCCACACGCAAAACCCCAACAACACACCTGTTCCTGCCGCACATGTCACACACATGAACAAACTTCCCCGATCTTCTACGCTCTCATGCAGATCCAAGGGACTCTACTGAACATCAGATGAACCACACAGCTCATTTACATGTTTAAATAAAATCCCCCAGGACCCCGAGGTAGATATAGACCACACAGCTCACATAAACAGGGAACCCTGGTACTGGAACTGGAGAGATAGACCACCCCCCCCACCCCCAGCCCCAGGAACCCTGGTACTGAACTGGAGAGACCCCCCCCCCCCCCCCCCCCCCCCCCCCCCCAGCCAGAATATCCATAAGGGCCCCATGTGCGTTAAAGGTCAGCTACCTGAGTATAGGGTTGGGCTTGAGAAGGGCAGATGCCATGTTTCCATTATGGAGGCCTGTGTGGGTCAGAACATGGAGCCCATGAGGGTGACGAGAAGAAGAATGGGCTAAAGGGGAACATAAAGGTTCAGGAGAGCCCACTCAGGACCCATTTAACAGCCCCCCCCCCCCCCCCCCCCCCTTCTTTTTTTAGCTCATATGGAGCCCACACATGCTAGCTGAACTTACCACATACTAGAGTAGGTATCAAGCAGCAGAGATTGGAGAATCTAACTGGAACCAGAAACAAGATTTGGCCACCTTAAGACTGGGCTTTGGTCCTCACAAGGACGACTGATGCAACCGAGGTCAGTGACGGTAGCAGAAAAAATCCTCGTGAAGTATAAAACAACATACACACACAGGTATACGTACAAAGAGCTGCTAGAGATAAACTGAAATTAAGGAGGAAGTACTGACAAAGCATCCGGTTACAGAGTCATTCAACCATGTGAAGAGTCTGGCGTCATCGACAACAAAAACCCGTGACTCCTGAACCCACAAAACACACCTGAACGTCTCCGGACAAGGACAAAGGTTTGTTCTGGACCCTAGTTTTACCTGATCATTTCATCATTACTCTGACTTCATGATACATCAAAAACACACCTGAACGCTCCAGATAGTTTTACCTGATCATTTAATTACTTCATGATACACATAACACACCTGAACTCCAGACAAGGACAAAGGTTTGTTCTGGACCCTAGTTTTACCTGATCATTTAATTACTTCATGATACATCACAAAACACACTGAACGAACACAAAACACACTCCTGAACGTCTCCAGACAAGGACAAAGGTTTGTTCTGGACCCTAGTTTTACCTGATCGTTTAATTACTTCATGATACATCACAAAACATCTTACACCAGTCTAATGCTAATAATAACAGTGCTATTAAACTTCAATTATTTAGATTTTTTTTCTGTATATAATAAGTTAATTCTTAAGTTTATGTAATGGTAAAGGCAGCTAAAGACTGAAAAGGACACAGTTTCAAAGAGGCTTCACAACTAAATAAATTAACATCAAAACATCAAATTATATCCACAACTGAAAAAAAGTCCAAAACAATTTCTTCCTGATCTGGTTCCAGTTTCATCTGACAACTGGGACCAGTTCAAATCCGTTCAAATACCCACTTTAGAGGCCATAAAGCGCTTATGACAGCGGTTCAGAAACACACACACACCTGTTGGTTTGGGTCAGCGGTTCTGAAACACACACACCTGTTGGTTGGGTCAGCGGTTCAGAAACACACACACCTGTTGGTTTGGGTCAGCGGTTCTGAAACACACACACCTGTTGGTTGGGTCAGCGGTTCAGAAACACACACACCTGTTGGTTTGGGTCAGCGGTTCTGAAACACACACACCTGTTGGTTTGGGTCAGCGGTTCTGAAACACACCTCATTAGAACCATCACCCTGACATTAAACCTGTCCTGGACCTGGATCTGAATCTGGTTCTGGCCGCGGGGCGAAAGTGAAACCAACTCTAGAACAGACTCATTCACCTGCGACACACACAGAACCCAAACAGAACCCAAACAGAACCAAACAGAACCTAAACAGAACACAGAACCCAAACAGAACCCAAACAGAACCCAGAGAAGGTAGAAATGTGTCCCCCGTGTATTAATCTGACCCCGTCCTCGGGGACAGGTGCGTCCTCGGGGACACTCACCACCTGAACCTGCGCCACAGTCACGTTCGGAGGAAGAAAGGTGGTCTTACCTGAGAGAACCGTCCCGCTCCATGAAACCAGAGCCAGAGCCAGAACTGCTGCCACGCGCATCCTCTCACAACTGTGTCTCACCAGTAAATGACCAGAACCGGGAAAAACCACCGGCTACGTTCATCCGAGAGGAGAGGGAAGTCCCGAACAAACCCGAGACAAGAAGCAGAGCGGAGGAGCTGTGATGACGTAGGACAGGGGGAGGGGCGCTCACGTGACCGGAGGAAGTTCCTGAGGTTCCCGGGCTATGGTCCCGTCCGGCTGAGACCAGAGCGGGAATGACCAGAGCGGGAATGATCAGGGCGGGAATGATCAGGGCGGGAATGGCGCAGAAACACCGCGTGGTCACTAAAACAGGAAGAAATCAGGAAGTAGAGATGAGAGACGTTCATTTTCTTTCACTGTTACGTCATCAAGTCACCGGGATGAAGTCAGTTTGAAGTTGGATGCTCAAACTTTCCTTTTAACGGATCAACGGCTGCACTCCCTTAGCAAAAAGAAGTTTATTCAAGTGTACTATGAGTATACTTATTTTTTATTAAAAATGAGGACGTATACTTGAAGGTGACTTTTTAATAAACTAGTTTTTATTCACCTACTTAATAGTATTGTGAAGTATACTTGGCTTACACTTAAAAGTATAAACAAAAGTCTAAGACTAAGTACATTAATACTAAGACTTACACTTATACTTATTCTAACTTATACTTTAGTATAGTTTTTACATCTTTCTGCCACAAAGTAATAATACTTAGGATATTTTGTTCCAGGTGCACAAGGCCAAATCATTAACTCATGCTTAAAATGTAATGGATTTATTAATATGATATAATGCTAGAGTTTAAAACTTTACAGTATGTAGTTTGGGTGTTGAAATGCATTATCTTTATGTACCTTAAAATCGTACACAAAAAACGGAAAAACTTTTGACTTGACTTTATTGATCAGTCCATTTAATAAGGGTTTGGTAATGGTGTTGTGTACATGGCGTCTGCTGTTTGTTTTGATCATGTCAGGCCAGACAGCATTAACAGATTCAGTTTTTTCTTTAACAACATACAGAAAAGTACTTTGTACATTGATTTGTGAATCTTTACATACAGGCCTGTCTGATTTACTAAGTACTTCAACTAAAACACAACATAGTTTGCCACATGAACAAAAAGCAGGAGTTTGATGTGAACATGTTTTGTTTAAAAATAACCAAGTCATTAATTAAACAAAATGTACCATCTTTCAAGCATGCAGCACTATTGTATCTCTTCTTTAGTCTGTCATAGTTTTCACTGTGATACACAACTCCATCAACCAAAGAACGGTTGTAAGTCCAAAAACAGTTGCTTAGATTTCCGCACAACTTTTCAATGGCAGGCCGATATGACATTTTTATACTTGTTTGCACCAGGGGATGACCCAAACCTCTGACATTTTCATTTAGGATTTCACAATTTTCTATTTTCCTTTTACTAAAGTAAAGTTCTTCAACAAAAGATCGAACCTGTTCATGGTGTGGGTGGATTGTCTTCTGAGCCCTTTCTGGCAATTCTCTCCACAACAGAAATGTTTTGACTATTCAGGAGGCGACATAGTGTGTTCTAGTGCTGGGCGATATGGAAAAAATCATATATCACGATATGGACTACTTTATATCACGATAACGATATATATCACGATATTCTATAATAAAGTATGTTTTCAGTTATTCTCTGAAAAGTTTGACAAAAATTTCATTGCTTACTTTTCAACTTTATTTTGAAAGGACATTCAGCTGAACTGTCACAAACATACATTTTAGTGCAGCAAAAACAGGTAGGTACAGAGGTACAGTAGCTTTCACATTTTTTTAAAGTGCACAACAGTTTCTGAGAGGAAAAACACATTTTTGCACTGAAGTTCAGCTATAAAAAATAAACACAAATTATTTTTCAACTTTCTGAAATCTGTAACCTTGTAGTGCAAAATTTGCAAACCAATATAAAGTGTCCAAAGTAAACATCAGGGTTGAAGAGAACTCTGTTTAAGGCATTAACCTTGAATAAAAGTGCAAACATAAAAGGCAACTTTGTGGAAGTAGATATGATTCTATCAAATTTATCGTTGCAGGTTATTTAATTACATATTTGCTGTAATAATTGATAAAATTAGGTTAGAAACGATAGAAACGATAGAAGAGAAATGACACGATACACACTTTTATATTGTCCCCACGATATGTATTGTCATATTGCCCAGCACTACTGTGTTCCATGAAAATACTTCATGAGAGTACCAATATTGGATTCGAATGAGAAGGTTGATGTGGCCCATAATGGCCCCCATCGCTTGACACTTTGAGCAGTGTGGGTTAGCAAGTGGATATTAAAAGTCATGTTGTTTTTCCCATACAGTCTTTGGAACACAATGACACATTTATTTAGTGCTAGCTCTGCTATCAAGATGCTTTTGGTCGTTATGGTATCCTGCAGCAGTGTACAGTATATATGCCAAACACTAGTAGGAACAAACGGTTCCAACATCTTGCAGAGAGTATAAAGGTAGAGAATAGAAGAGGAGAAATCCTCGCCGCTCTGAATCTTTCCAGAACTTCCTTTCAGTCAGTGACCTTGGTGCCTCAACTGGTGGTTTGATCTTCTTGTTAATAGTTTCCAGACCACGTGACCCAGGTGCCCCAAGACTAATTACAGGACTAAAAGAAAAATGGGACACTTTTTTACAAATTTTTTCTTACAATATTTGGGGCGCTTTCCATTATATTGCATATTTTTATTTAAAAAATAATTTTTTCAGTACATTCCAGGTCCTGACATCCAGTGACTCCAAACCTAATCCAAATAGTGATAATAAGACAGGCTTCTTTCTTGATAGAATTGAAGTGGTTTATTTGTTTTACACTAATACTGAGTCAACATGTAGTTTTTGCTGCTCACTGCTTGTTTCCCTGCTGGTGTTTTTTGGTCCTCTCTGACGAAATCAGGATTTAAGATATTAATAAAAGATGTTAGAAATTACTGCCAGAGAGGACTGAAGGACACGTTCACCCTTCACACTCCCACAAAAAAAAAACTCTGCTATAAGATTAGTTGCATAAACATACTAGATGGTTTTACTAGATGATGGTACTAACCTGAATGTAAAGACATAAAAAAGGGAGAAAAACTTGGCCTCAAACGCAATAATAAAAGAAAAGTGATAAACATGACGCCTCTTTTTTATTGCGCTTGAGGACTTTTATTCTTTTTTCTTTCTTTCTTCTTTTTCTTTCTGGAAATGTGCCTGTTGTGGTACAACCAGGCAGCACGGTGGTTTGGTGGTCAGCACTGGTGTCTCCCAGCTAGAAGGTTCCTGGTTTGAACCTCAGCAGGTCTTTCTGTTCCCGGTGCTTACGTGGGTTTCCTCCGGGTACTCCGGGTTCTCCAGCTTTCTCCCACAGCCCAAACACCTGCATGTCAGGTTACCTGGTGGATCTAAACTGCCTGTAGGAGTGATTGTAAGTGTGTGTGGTTGTTTGTCTACATGTGGCCCTGTGATGGACTGGAAACCTGTCCAGGTGGACCAGGTGGACCCCTGCCTTTCACCTGAGGAGAGCTGGGATAGACTCCAGCAGATCCATGTGACCCTTCAGAGGATTAAGCGGGTATAGATAATGGAGCGGGTTGAGATGATGGAGGGATGGATGGTGGTACCAACGTTCTGCTCAGGTTTGGAGTTCCTGGGTAAAATAATGGGGAATCTGTTGAAAAAAAAATCCATGAAAATCAAAAAAGTAAGATTTTCACCTGAAAATAATGATATAAAATAGAGAAATGCATTAAAGACGAGGTATGTCTTATTCCTCCCAGTCAGCACAGGTGTGGGGTCTCTGCGTCACATGTTTGATCCTGAGTGAACCAAACTGAAACTGACTTCACTCTGGTTTCAGGCGTGTTTAAAAATTGAGGAAGACATTATTTTACACTTAGATCATCCCAGTGTCACTGATGAGTGTGTGAACCAGTTTCCATGTCTTCAGATTTACTAATTCGTAACAGATCAATAAATCTGAACATTCCACCGTTATTTCCCTGCATCATTACGTTTTAAGTCCTCAGTCTGGGGATTTCCCCCAGATTTGACTGACATTGTTTTTGTTTTCTGACCTCTGAAAACCCCCTGAGAAATTCAGAAGGGACTCTTGAATGCAAAATGTTCCCCTCTGGGGGGAATCTCTCAACTATGAACTGCAACTGTCAGTGGAGTCTTTTATCCTGCATGGAAACCTTAGCTGTTAGCTGCTAAGGTCTAATTCCTGTTTCCTGTTTCCTGTCAGTGGTGGTGGTGAGGAAACTGCTTTGGGTTGTGGAACCATAGACATATATAGAGATAGACGCCGCATTGGCTGTTTGGAAGGAGAAATGCGGCGGCCATCTTGGACCGGTCATTCTCTGGGATATAACCGTAGTAGTATTACCGTACGTTGAGTCGCAGCACAAGTGAGGAGAACATGCCTGAACATTGTGTGGGATATTCCTGCTCCAATCGGCGGACCATCAGAAGCTGGGCTCAGGGGATTACTTTCACAAGTAAGATGTAACATATTTTTCGGTCTAAAAGACGTCTAATAAATGTCTAATAAACGTCTAACGGTCCCTAGACGTCTGGGCTAAAATCGGTCTACCACTGGTCTAAATGAACGTTTTAGACTAGCCGTTTCTAAATCTAAACTACATTGTACATTGATCAATGACTGTTAAAAATGTTTTAATCCAGCATTTGGCCACCATTTATACAATTTACTATTGTTTTATTTTGTATTTAATTATTAATGGATTAAATTGTACCGTATAGATTTGCGTTAATATAGACCGATTATAGACGGGCGAATTTCGTGTGTGAACTTAAACGAGACGTCTATTGCTCAGTGGGTTACTATAATATTGGTTGTATTTTGTTCATTGAATATTACCAGAGTTGAGAAGGAGCAAGGATCCTTTGTTACCGTAACGTTAATGAACAATTGAACATGACAACATTGGATTTATAATAAAACACTTAAGATATGATCAAAGTGTAGACCTTCAACTTTATTTCAAATGTTTGAAAAATATAGTATTTACCAATTAGAAATTAGATGCTTAAAAAAACAGTAACCCTCAATTTTCAGGGTATGAAAAGTATTTTGACAAAATGACTTACTGAAAATATCACCATAATGTTTAATACTTGGCAGAAAATCCTTTTCAGTCAATGAATGTTTAATGTCTGGAGTCCATGAGGGTTAGGAGATGTCTCCAGTTCTGTCTTCAGTTCTGTCTTCAGTTCTGTCTCCAGTTCTGTCTCCAGTTCTGTCTTCAGTTCTGTCTCCAGTTCCATCTTCAGTTCTGTCTCAGTCTGTCTCCAGTTCTGTCTCCAGTTCTGTCTCCAGTTCTGTCTCCAGTTCTGTCTCCAGTTCTGTCTCCAGTTCTGTCTTCAGTTCTGTCTCCAGTTCCGTCTTCAGTTCTGTCTTCAATTCTGTCTCCAGTTCTGTCTCAGTTCTGTCTTCAGTTCTGTCTCCAGTTCTGTCTCCAGTTCTGTCTTCAGTTCTGTCTCCAGTTCTGTCTTCAGTTCTGTCTCCAGTTCTGTCTTCAGTTCTGTCTTCAGTTCTGTCTCCAGTTCTGTCTCCAGTTCTGTCTCAGTTCTGTCTCCAGTTCAGACTTCAGTTCTGTCTCCAGTTCTGTCTCCAGTTCTGTCTTCAGTTCTGTCTCCAGTTCTGTCTTCAGTTCTGTCTCAGTTCTGTCTCCAGTTCTGTCTCCAGTTCTGTCTTCAGTTCTGTCTCCAGTTCCATCTTCAGTTCTGTCTTCAATTCTGTCTCCAGTTCTGTCTCCAGTTCTGTCTCCAGTTCTGTCTCCAGTTCAGACTTCAGTTCTGTGTTCGGTTCTGTCTCCGGTTCTGTCTTCAGTTCTGTCTCCAGTTCTGTCTTCAGTTCTGTCTCCAGTTCCATCTTCAGTTCTGTCTTCAATTCTGTCTCCAGTTCTGTCTCCAGTTCTGTCTTCAGTTCTGTCTCCATTCTGTCTCAGAGTTCTGTCTCAGTTCTGTCTCCAGTTCTGTCTCCAGTTCTGTCTTCAGTTCTGTCTCCAGTTCCGTCTTCAGTTCTGTCTTCAATTCTGTCTCCAGTTCTGTCTCCAGTTCTGTCTTCAGTTCTGTCTCCAGTTCAGACTTCAGTTCTGTCTCCAGTTCTGTCTCCAGTTCTGTCTTCAGTTCTGTCTCCAGTTCTGTCTTCAGTTCTGTCTCCAGTTCTGTCTTCAGTTCTGTCTTCAGTTCTGTCTCCAGTTCTGTCTTCAGTTCTGTCTCAGTTCTGTCTCCAGTTCTGTCTTCAGTTCTGTCTCCAGTTCTGTCTTCAGTTCTGTCTCCAGTTCTGTCTTCAGTTCTGTCTCCAGTTCTGTCTTCAGTTCTGTCTTCAGTTCTGTCTCCAGTTCTGTCTTCAGTCTCAGTCTCTCAGTCTCAGTGTCTTCAGTTCTGTCTCAGTTCTGTCTTCAGTTCTGTCTTCTCAGTTCTGTCTTCAGTTCTGTCTCAGTTCTGTCTCCAGTTCTGTCTCCAGTTCTGTCTTCAGTTCTGTCTTCAGTTCTGTCTTCAGTTCTGTCTCCAGTTCTGTCTTCAGTTCTGTCTTCAGTTCTGTCTTCAGTTCTGTCTCCAGTTCTGTCTTCAGTTCTGTCTCCAGTTCTGTCTTCAGTTTTTGTTTTTGTGGCAGTGCCACCTAGTGATTGGGTGTTAGTATTGCAGACCCAGAGACTGCAGTCTCAGAACCTTTACTGTACATATTACAGGCCCAACCAGACTGATTGAAAGAACTGATTGAAAAAAAACAAAGAAAATGAAAGATGGACACAAATGTTGAGGAATGGATCCTCCTGGACAGTTTTAGCCTTTGCAGCTTTCTGTGAATCTTTTCATTTCTAGGAAGGAAGCTCCTCTTGAATTGTTTCATGCATCTTGGAAAAATGGGACATTTGAACAAGTTGAACTTTTGAGATCATCCTACAGACATTAATTAAGCATAAATCATATTTTGCCTCAAATTAGGGTTAATCTGAATCCATAAAATTACAAGTCTATGCAGTAAATAAAGCAAACTAACATGCATATGATGGTGTGTAAAAATAATTGGTAGCTTCATGTAAAAAAAAGTTATCAGCTGCTCTTCTCTTCTTCCATCAAATAGGCCTACTTTGAATAATTCGTTTTAAATTAAAATCAGATTTCCCTGTGAGAAAAAAAGGAAAAAGTGTAAGCACGTCAAATTCAAGGTAATATTAAAATGGACATAAATACAGAGGTTGGACAATGAAACTGACACCCCTGTCATTCTAGTGTGGGAGGTTTCATGGCTAAACTGGGCCAGCCTGGTGGCCAGTCTTCATTAACTCCAGTAGCACCAGTAAGAGTGTGAAGTTTTACTCAAAATATTCAAATCCACACAACATCATAGGTGACATATCAGAGTTCAAAAGAGGACACATTGTTGGTGCACGTCTTGCTGGCGCACCTATGATCAAGACAGCAGTCTTTGTGATGTATCAAGAGCCACGGTATCCATGGTAACGTCAACTGTGGACGCAAGAGGAAGCTGTCTGAAAGGGATGTTCGTAGTCCGTTGCCCGGACGACGCCTGGCATGGACGCTTCTTGCTGCTGCTCCGGGACTTATCCCTGCGACGCTGGACGCTGGACACTGGACGCTCCAGTTTGTCCCCGGTTTGTGGTGATCTTCGGTCGGATGTCTACATACTGTCTGCAGGGGGCGGATCGGTCCTCTTGCGGCTGGTGGAGACCTGCCGCCGTGGACATGGACGGTGTCGCTGGAGGCCGGTTCGGGAAAGCTAAGCTAAGTAGCCCTGAACTGCTACCCGCGGCAACCACCGCCACTGGATCCGGGCTGCAGCGTCACTGAGCCGGGACGGGCCGACGTAGCGGCGGCGGCATGCTGCCCCCGTCCAGCAGTCTACACGCCGGATGGGTCAGCTGACCTGGCAGGGGCCGTCTGGTGACCTGGTGGGGCCCAGCACCGCCGGGGGAGACGACAACGGCCTGGTCCGGTCCGCATGATGAACCGGGCTCTGGGTCGGTCGGCTCCGTCGCTCGCCGGACTGAAGGAGCTCAGTCTTCACAGAGGAGACGGTTGGTTCATCGGTGTTTCCTCCTCTGACCTGGAGATATCTCACTGGTCATCATTATGGAGATATACTGGTTCTAACGGCTGCTAACGGCTGTTATCTGGAGTTAGCACTCGGACCACGGGACCTGGCAAGAAAAGGAGCGCTGGACACTAGCAGCTCCTCTAGTACACCAGACTGGTGTACTGAAACTTGAATTTCCCCCTTGGGGGATTAATAAAGTATTTTTTTTTAATGTTCAGGTGCTAACCTGGATTGTATCCAAAAAACATAAAACTACAGCTGCCCAAACCACACCAGAATTAAATGTGCACCTCAACTCTCCTGTTTCCACCAGAACTGTCCGTCAGAACCTCCACAGGGTCAGAATACACGGCTGGGCTGCTAAAGCCAAACCTTTGGTCACTCGTGCTAATGCTAAACGTCGGTTTCAATGGTGCAAGGAGCAAAGATCTTGGGATGTGGACAATCCGAAACATGTATTGTTCTCTGATGAGTCCAGCTTTACTGTTTTCCCCACATCTGGGAGAGTTAGAAGCCCCAAAGAGTGGACCACCCAGACTGATGCATCCCAGAGAGCAGCATGGGGGGGGATCAGTGATGGTTTGGGCTCCATATCATGGCATTCCCTTGGCCCAATACTGGTTCTGGATGGGCGCGTCACTGCCAGAGACTACCGGACCATTCTGGAGGACCATCATCCAATGGTTCAAACATTGTATCCTGAAGGCGGTGCCGTGAATCAGGATGACAATGTACCAGTACACCCAGTAAGACTGGTGACAGACTGGTTTGATGAACATGAAAGTGGAGTTGAACATCTTTGGCCTGCAGTCACCAGATCTGAATATTATTGAGCCACTTTGGGGCGTTTTGGAGGAGCGAGTCAGGAATCGTTTCCTCCACCAGCATCACGTAGAGACCTGACCACCGTCCTGCAAGAGGAAAGGAATAAACCCTAACCCTAACCCCCTAACCCTAACCCCTAACCCCTAACTCCTAACCCCTAACCCCTAACCCTAACCCTAACCCCCTAACCCTAACCCTAACCCCCTAACCCTAACCCCTAACCCTAACCCCTAACCCCTAACCCCTAACCCTAACCCTAACCCTAACCCCTAACCCTAATCCCTCTGATCACAGAGCAGGACTTTTTTATGTCATTACCAAGACGAATTAACGCTGTATTGGCCTCAAAAGGAGGCTCTACACTAAACTAATAAATGATTGTGTCTAAAACCAAGTGTTTCAGTTTAATTGTCCGTCCCCTTTATATTCCATCGCATATTGAATAAAATACTTGACCCACTAATCAGTCTTTAGAGTTTAACTAACACGCTCACCTACATTTATAAACATTTAGTTGGTGTGTTGTTGGACCAAGAAAATCTGCTGCAGTTCAACTAAACAAACACAAAGGTTTATTGCTCATTTCACCACAAATTATTGTAAAATAACGTGCCAACCGGTTGCATCCAGATAAATACCACAGAGACAGTAAGGTGTTAAATCACCATGGAAACGACTCTGAGATCATCTTTAGTTGTCTTCTGTGGTCGTCCAGATCTTTTGATGTTATCCAGTGCTTTCTTTCTTTTTATGTCCCAAACTGTTGATTTGGCCCCCCTGTCTCTCTCATAAATGATGTTTTTCAGCCTAATGATGACCTTTATTTACATTGAGATCTCTTGGACTTCATGGTGGTAACTCGAGTCAAACAGCTGCCAAACTTGATGTCTGATATAAACTTTTATCTGCTTCATTTGTCTTTAAGTACCAAAAGAATTGACTTTTTTTAAAAAGTCACTCAAGTTTGGACTCCCTCAAACTGTCATCTCTCATGAAACATCTTTACCTCAAAATAATGAGACATCTGCAGCACCAACTTAAATAAAAGGACTGATTTTTATTTTATTTACTCATTCATGAAAATAAAACAAGAAAAAAAACATTCATTACAGATAAATTAACTGCACATTATTCAATGCTTGCATACAATCACATTTTTGCCACAAGAGCACATGAACATGTAGGAATCAAAAATATAAACCACCCTTTACACATAAGTCCACCCCAACCCCTCCCTCTATAAGAGGTCCAAAGGAGCAGTTCTGAATCATTCCGATTTAAGAAAATAAAACAAAAACAGTGCAAAAATTAACCCCAAAGTTTAAACCGAATGCCACTGAGTTTCAAACTGAATCTGAGTTTCCTTTGTTCTGAAGATGGTTCAGGTTACTGGACGTAAACCGGACCAGGCCAGACCATCTACTCTGACACAGAGGGCAGAGCAAACGCCTATCTGGGCTAACCCTAACCCCTAACCCCTAACCCTAACCCGAACCCTAACCCGCGAACCCGAACCCCTCTAACCCTAACCCGAACCCCGAACCCCGAACCCCTAACCCTAACCCTAACCCCGAACCCGAACCCGAACCCCGAACCCGAACCCGAACCCGAACCCCGAACCCAACCCCTAACCGAACCCGCGAACCCGAACCCCGAACCCCTAACCCGAACCCAAAACCCCGAACCCTAACCCGGACCCGAACCCTAACCCCCGAACCCGAACCCCGAACCCCGACCCGCACCCGAACCCTAACCCTAACCCGAACCCGAACCCGAACCTAACCCTAACCCTAACCCGAACCCCGAACCCCTAACCCTAACCCGACCGAACCCGAACCCCTAACCCCTAACCCCGAACCCGAACCCCGAACCCGAACCCGAACCCCGAACCCCTAACCTCTAACCCCTAACCCTAACCCCTAACCCCCGAACCCTAAACCCTCTAACCCTAACCCTAACCCCTAACCCTCACCCCTAACCCAAATCCTCTAACCCTAACCCCTAGCCCTAACCCTCTAACCCTAACCCCTAACCCTAACCCTAACCCTAACCCTAACCCTAACCCCTAACCCCTAACCCTAACCCTCTAACCCTAACCCCTAACCCCTAACCCTCTAACCCTAACCCTAACCCCTAACCCTCTAACCCTAACCCTCTAACACTAACCTTCACCACACAGAAGAAATGTAGATTTACTGATGAATCAGGATTAGATCTTTGGTAGAAAAGGGTTCTGGACCACAGAGGCCCAGAACAAAACAACAGCTGAAACACTTCGAGTGTTTTGAGAAGGAATGGTAACATTACAAAGACATAAAAGTCACAACTTTTTATGAAATGTGTGACACGTATGAAATGTAAAAAATTGAATGTATATGGAGACAAAAAAAAAAAAAAAAAAAAACACAATTAAGAAAAAACATGTTAACCTGGTTCCCACGTAATAAATTTTACATGTTTTTACATGTCAAACAAGGCTTTAGATAAACTCATACAGTCATGTTTTAAAGTAAAGACACCCCCTTTTAATCCTTTGTAAAAACAGAAACATCTGATTAGGAGAAGACTGAAAATATTTGGTTTATTTGGAAAACAGTGTCAGGAGAAAGCCTCCTCTGTCCAAAATGAACAAAACGAAAAGTGTGACTTAGGTTCACAAAAATCCATCTTAAGAAATCACAAGATTTCTCAAACAACGTCCTATTGGACAGATGACACCAAAGTAGAGTAGTTTGATCCCCAGAACCATGTTCAGAGAAAACCAGCAGAAAGACTTCACAGCCACTGTGGAGCACGGTGATGGAGGTGTATGATGTGGGACCTGGACACCTGGACACCTGGACACCCGGACACCTGGACACCTGGACACCTGGACACCTGGCAGTCATTGAATTGACCATGAACTCGTACTCGTACATGTACACCAGAATATAGTGCAGACAAGTGTGAGGACGTCTGTCTGACAGCTAAAGCTAAAGCTAAAGCTAAAGCTTGCTAAAGCAGCTAATCCACATCAGAATATGTCACCGTCCATCTGAGGTTTGTTTGTCTAATACTAAGACCTGGAACAATCAGATTACTTTTTATGTTTTTATACAAAAAAAAACGCTATTAAAATAGAGGGTTCTAACATTTGCACGACTGTAATATCCCCACCAAAATTCACAAAGTGCTTTAATGTTCAGAATCCCATTCTACATGATCAATACATGGATGGATTTAAATAAAAGGTCCCATCAGAACCGATTCTGTTAGCTGCAGGTAAGATTTTAAATCTTCACAAGAACGTCACACAACCGACATAACAAATCACTCAAAGACTGTCGAACTACACCTGGACAGAGGTGTGACAGGTGTTCTACAGTCGTCAGATGGAATTACACTTACACCTGGACAGAGGTGTGACAGGTGTTCTACAGTCGTCAGATGGAATTACACCTACACCTGGACAGAGGTGTGACAGATGTTCTACAGTCGTCAGATGGAATTACACCTACACCTGGACAGAGGTGTGACAGGTGTTCTACAGTCGTCAGATGGAAGTACACCTGAGACCAGACTCTAAGGTGAGGAGGTTTCACTACCTGTCCTGTATCAACGTGAACAGTCCCTGACCCCAGTGCTCCAGTTCTGGTCAGTACCAGAAACTACCACACTGGCCCAGTTCTGGTCAGTACCAGAGAGAGAGAGAGAGAGAGGAGAAGGTCCAGAAAAGAAAAGATATACTGGAATCTGAATCCCTCTCATGGTTGAAAATGAAACATGGAGTAAAATCTGGGTCAGAAAGATTAACTGTTTAAAGAAATATAACAGTGAATATAAGAAAATACTTTGAAGTGACATTTCTAAATACAAATGTACTTAAAAAAAAAGAACTTACATTCATGCTAAAATAGACTGCTACTGCACTTCTTTATTTTCAATTACATTTTTGGTTTTTCAAACCAAATATCAAAACTTAACTAAGTAAAAACATATATTTCTTTAATTTTAAATAGATTTTTAAAAAAATATAAACAAACATTATGGCCCTGATGTAGCTCCATAAAAACAACTCAATG
>JAGFBZ010002456.1:0-32500 GCA_018398805.1 Hirundichthys speculiger | reverse complement strand
TGGGCCAATCAGAGCTCAGATTCTAGAGTTCTGGGCCAATCAGAGCTCAGATTTCTAGAGTTCTGGGCCAATCAGAGCTCAGATTCTAGAGTTCTGGGCCAATCAGAGCTCAGATTCTAGAGATCTGGGCCAATCAGTGCTCAGATTCTAGAGTTCTGGTCCAATCAGAGCTCAGATTCTAGAGTTATGGGCCAATCAGAGCTCAGATTCTAGAGTTCTGGGCCAATCAGAGCTCAGATTCTAGAGTTCTGGGCCAATCAGAGCTCAGATTCTAGAGTTCTGGGCCAATCAGAGCTCAGATTCTAGAGTTCTGAGCCAATCAGAGCTCAGATTCTAGAGTTCTGTCTGTGTTTCTCTGTTGCTTTCAGGAGGCTGTGAGTTATCGTTTGACGTTTTGCTGGCAGCTGCAGCCTCTCGTCTGCTGTGGGATGGATTTACGTGGAATTTTTGCAAATTTTTCTTGATTCTTTTTATCATGTTATATATTTCTTAAAAATCTGCGAATAACTAAAACCGCAGAACTTGAAGCGCGAATTGGCGAGGGATCACTGTAGTTGTGAAAAACTGTCAGATCAGTTTGTGGTCTGTGACAGGTTCAATGAGGGGTTTGTTGGGGTTTATGTTGGGCTCATGGTGGAGTCCATGGTGGGGTTGGTTGTGAGGTTTACGTTCTGGTTGGTAAACGCTACCTGGAAGTGGAAGCAGTGTGTCATAGTCAGAGGGTGTCATACTGGTGTTGATGGGACCGGCATGTGCTGCTCCTGAGACCTGTGCCCCCACCGATTCTGAATGTCCACCTACAAAAAAACGAACAACGGGTTTATGAGTAGCACAGGAAGTCCCACTGGACTCTGGACCCCAGTGACAATGTGACAATGATTTTATGTTTATGGAAACGAAGGGCTCACCAGGTCTGGGGGGCTGAGGCTTCCTTTCCTCAATGGGGAGCTCAGGAGGACTGTTCTCCAAGTATCTGCATAAGAGAGGTAACGTTCTTGGTTTACAGCAGCCAAACTCATGTTCTCAAGTGAAATCCACATTTCAGCGTTACCATGACTGTCTACATACAGAGGTGTACATGATAGCCTGGCATCATCATCCTCCAGCATTTCCACCGATGCTCTACCATATCACTGCAGAAACCTATAGGGTCTACTGTAGGTGTACTGTAATAGTATTACATAGAGTTAAATAATATATGCTCAGGGGTCTCTGAAAAGCACCTAGAGACAATTTGTGTTGTAATACAAGCTATACAAATAAAAGTGAATTGAATTGAACTGAAAACAGATGGCCTGAGCCCGACTCCCACTAAAGTATTCATCAGAAGTGGCTGGAATACCCATCTCACCTGGTTCTAGTGTCAATCTCACTTCTTGGTATCTATTTGGACTTGTTATCGTAGATGACCGCCGTGACCCTACATAGGACTAAACAGGTATGGATAATGGATGGATCTTTGTTGACCTGGCAACTAACCTCAACCTCTAATGAACCCCATTCTTGAATTTTACTCCACTTGTGTACTGTCATGGATCTGAGTCCTTGGTCCTTAGCAGATTTCTCTACATCGTTATTTAATCCTTTGAAACAGTTTAATCCTTTAAATTTACACGTGCAACAATCTGTGAAGCAGGGAAGGAGTAGAAAGTTGCAGTTTCACTTCATAAACCTTTGTTTTCCAGACCCAGCTGGTGTCTCCAGGCTTGTATCTGTCCCGTTTATCTTCCAGACCGGTCTGAAACTGTCTCTTGGCAGTATAAATTATTGTTTGTTGACAACGGGCAACATTCGGTTTTGTAAAATTAAACAAACCATCCATCCATTATCCATGCCCGCTTAATCCTCTGCAGGGTCACGGGGATCTGCTGGAGTCTATCCAGGGGTACACCTGGACAGGTACCAGTCCATCACCTGGACAGGTACCAGTCCATCACAGATTAACCAACCCAGAGGATGGAAAAAAATCTAGTTCCTCTAATGACCACTAGGGGAGTGGCTCCAAGGGTGAATTGATCTCCAATGATATCTATGTTAAAACATCCTTTAAACCAGAAATAAAAATACTTTTAACCTGGTACAAGAAATAGTTTTGGTCTTTATAGAGAGATTTCATTTTCTTTACAATTGTAAGTGCGTGAACTTTTATGTACTTCATCAGGTAAAATTACATAAAGCAACACATTTATGGATAATTAGGGCTATGACACGGGTCGGCAACCTTTACAATCAGAAGGGCCATTTTTTGCCCCTCCCCCCTTAATAATATTCATTTTTAGCTGCAAAACCTATTTGACCCTCAAATGTAGATAACACATTATATGAAGTGTTATATATAGTTACACTGTATGAGGAAATTGAATCTGTCCAAAAGCTAGTATATTTGGCAGTTTTTAAAGTTTTTAATGCAAAAGGAGGCTCATACAAGACATTAATTAAATTTTCTTTTCCAATTTTTTTGTCATCCATTGTAAAAGAGCTCTAGTTTGTTGCATTTATGAAATTATAGAACAACAAACAGAAAACAGTCTACATTTTATTGCTGTTTTTACCTGTTACAACAAAGGAAAACCTCAAACTCTTATAAAGACTGAATATTGGGGGCTGTTGCACTGTAGATGTTTGGGAGCAGAACCAAGACAATTTCCTACCAACGTGTTGACATGGCAGTAAATATACAGAATCTTGAATCTTTTGAAAAAAAACACTGGCATGTGTAAACCTACTTTAAAATAAAACAAAGAAACATGCAGGTCTATTTGAGTCATTCCCTTATTTATAAAACATTGATCAAATAAAAAGTAGCCCACTTTGAAATAAATAAAATATATAGTTGCAGCCTAATAGTTTTTAAAATAGTAAACATAAAAATAGGCCAGTTTGTATTTAATTATGTACAGCAAACAACCATTGAGCCTGAACATAAAACACAACTACGTCAGCTCAGCCTCAAGTTCTAAAATAAATATGTCTTTGAAAAATAATAACCTATTAAATGATAGTGTTCTCACCTGTTTAATGTGATTTCTGTTTCTGAACATCACTGCAGAGCTTCTCTATATCAGGGCTGTAAGACATGGTCTATGATTTTACCTATATAGCAATTTAACTTATCTTAGGTTCTGAGCTTTAATACCAGGGCATAGTCATTTTTGTTTTTAAGAGAATATGGCTCGTCATATTGTTACGCTTATTAAGAGACCATCTAAAACTTTTGGGTTCTAGTTTTTTTCACTGGGTGAAATTTTATTGTGATTTCATGAAGTCAAAGAAAACAATGATTGTTCTCACAATACCTCAGACAGAATGCTAGGTGGAAGTGTAGCATTAGCTTAACGTCAGCATATGAATTTAGCTGATACCACAGATGTCTTCATTCTTTATGCTTACAGCTGCTGGGAGCTTGAAAGCATTAAACTGCTAAACAGGTTGGTCCAATGTAATCTGCAGATCAAGTTTGGTGGACTGGGGAGAGCCATTGTGAGTGGGAAGTTCCCAGTTCCCACTGGGCATATTACAAAGGGTCCAGAGATAAAGGTGGGCATAGTTCTGGTCGGAAAACAGGAAGCTCCAGCTGTAAGGGATCTATGATGCTGTTAGCTACTTAGCTGACCCATCTTAAAACCATCTAACCTACGCAGGAGCCAGAGGACTGACCATATGACTCTACTAAAATGGAAGGACACATTGAACCATTGTCACATGACCAATGAAGTCTGAAGCACCGAACACCGAACAAAATATGTGCTGGTATACTTCTGAAGGTTGCAAATAAAGATTATAACCGTTCTCTCACTTTAGGGCAAAGGATTGAATCGAATCAAAAACATGCAGCTTTATATTTTTGTCTAATATTTGCTTTTATTAGAGCAGAATCAGAAGCAGTGACTTAAAGAAACTAATGAAGAAGGCTGGCTTCGTTCTGGGGAATGTTCTGGAGCCTCTAGAGGTGATTGTGCGAAGGGGGATACTTCGTAAAATGAAAAACATCATGGACAACTCTGTACATCCTCTTCAAGACGCAGTGATTCAGCAACCAGCCTTCAGAGACTTCTTAAGATCTGCTAGCATTCAGACGGCTACAGAAGATCCTTCCTGAACACAGAAATAACCCTCCATAATGAATCATTGAAGACACCTGATTTGTGACAACTACTGCAACATTGAGTTACCCTTTGGGAACTTCTGTTGATGAGCATGAAGCACTGAGTGAAGTTTACTGCACACAGTTGGGATTGGAACATGTTTTGTGATAGTATTATAAAGCAGCTGCTATAATTCCAGTCTGCCACCAGATTTCACTGTTGCTTCTCAGTCAAGTCCCGAAGCTTCAAACTATTTTCAGTTCAAAATGAAAGAAAGACTCATTGGCCCATCACTTCCCTCACTACTGGTTGGAGCGCATGCATCCATCTCTCTTGGTCTTTGTCTAAATGAAAGCCAGGAGGTTTTCTAGTCTTTATAAGGCATGGTTTCACTTCCAGCCCATAATGAATATGAGCATGTAAAATAAGCTGGTATATACAGTATTTATCAAATAAACATTCAGGTTACGACTTTGGGGAAATACTAAACATCTTTATAGATCATGAGAGTTAACAAAAGATGGTGTAGGTTAAATCTCTGGAAGAAAGTGTATGTATGCATCACTCTGACAACCGAACAATAAATCAGCAGCCTAATTAGTTTTCAGTAAAACCAGAACTTCCCTCCGGGCTCCAGATTGATCTGAAGTGACAGCTCTATCAAAGCGTCCGCTGCAGCCTGACACACAGGAAAACCTAATCTGATTCTGGCCGCTGCTAAAAGGCCATTAGACGCTCAGCATCATCCTTAAAAGCCATTTCAAAGCAGGATTTTTCCCTGAGGGCAGCAGACCTCAGCACAGAAGGTTGCTGGGTCTGAAATCACCAAGAAAACAGAGCAAGGGGCTGGAGAGACCAAACTTTGGAGAAAACAGAAAGTCCTTACTGCTCTTCTCACTGTTTTATCAAAGGTCCAGATGTACAAAAACAATATCAAGGAAGCTGGATAGTTTTCACCGTCTCTTCAGTCCTGATTCTGTTCATAGAGCTGTAGAACTGTAGGAACCAGTTTGGATCATGAGACCGTCAGCAAGTCCTGACTGACATGGAACTTGTTGCCCGGACGACGCCTGGCATGGACGCTTCTCGCTGCTGCTCCGGGACTTATCCCTGCGATGCTGGACGCTGGACGCTCCAGTTTGTCCCCGGTTTGTGGTGATCTGCGGTCGGTCGGATGTCTACATACTGTCTGCAGGGGGCGGATCGGTCCTCTTACGGCTGGTGGAGACCTGCCTGCCGCGGACATGGACGGTTGTCGCTTGGAGGCCGGATTCGGGAAAGCTAAGCTAAGTAGCCCTGAACTGCTACCCGCGGCAACCACCGCCACTGGATCCGGGCTGCAGCGTCACGGAGCCGGGACGGGCCCCCGACGTAGCGGCGGCGGCATGCTGCCCCCGTCCAGCAGTCTACACGCCGGATGGGTCAGCTGACCTGGCAGGGGCCGTCTGGTGACCTGGTGGGGCCCAGCACCGCCGGGGGAGACGACAACGGCCTGGTCCGGTCCGCATGATGAACCGGGCTCTGGGACGGTCGGCTCCGTCGCTCGCCGGACTGAAGGAGCTCAGTCTTCCCAGAGGAGACGGTTGGTTCATCGGTGTTTCCTCCTCTGACCTGGAGATATCTCACTGGTCATCATTATGGAGATATACTGGTTCTAACGGCTGTCAACTGTTTTAACGGCTGTTAACTGTTTTAACGGCTGTTAACAGTTTTAACGGATGTCAACTGTTCTAACGGCTGTTAACGGCTGTTAACTGTTTTAACGGCTGTTAACTGTTTTAACGGCTGCTAACTGTTTTAACGGCTGTTAACTGTTCTAACGGCTGTTAACGGCTGTTAACTGTTTTAACGGATGTTAACTGTTTTAACGGCTGTTAACTGTTCTAACGGCTGTTAACTGTTTTAACGGATGTTAACTGTTTTAACGGTTGTTAACTGTTTTAACGGGTGTTAACTGTTTTAACGGATGTTACCTGGAGTTAGCACTCGGACCACGGGACCGGGCATGAAAAGGAGCGCTGGACACTAGCAGCTCCTCTAGTACACCAGATTTTTCCTGGTGTACTGAAACTTGAATTTCCCCCTCAGGGGATTAATAAAGTATTTTGAATTGAATTGAATTGAATTGAATTGAATTGAATTGAATTGAACTAAATTTAAGAGAATATGTCTAGCTCTCTGATCACTGCTGTACATCCCTGAATCTAGTGAGGCTGAAGATCACTTTCCTCCGATGATGACCAGAAGAACAGCCGGTACCGTTCTGCTGGTTCTGATGCGATGATGACCACTGATCTTCCTCGCCACGGGCAGCCAGCAGTTCCTTCATGCTGTTTTCATTCCAATTTCCTGCCATCTTGTTTTTTCCAAATTTGTTCCTGAATGAGTGCTGAAGAATTGTGGTGATTATTTGTGTTTGATACATGACAAAGCAACTTTACATTACTGACTTTAAATCACTGTTAAACCTTTTACTGGGGCTCAGACATTTAACACTACAACTCCCACAACCAACAGAAGTTTCTGACACCCATAAATGCCCCAACTAGTCCCGAAGCAGGTGAGGAAACTATTCTTAACAATTCCAACTAGGGGAAGGCTTTGACTCAGGTATTCAACACATCTGCTAAACATCTGTGGGCTCAACTTGAAGTTAATACACCGAAGCTGTAGTCCTCCTGCAGCAGTCGTAGGTTTAAATCTAAATCTTCTCTCTCTGTCTGTCTGCCGACTGTCAGTAAAGCCGATTTTAAAACTCATAAAATAACCACTGGAGAGGTGATTAGGGTTATATGAATTTGTTGGGAGTGGTAGGGGTGTTCAGGAGAAACCAAATTATCTTTTTATTCTAGTGTTTAAAGGATTAGCAACTCTTTAGTATGTTGGACACATTCAGAAAGACCACCTTAGCGCTTAATTATTGGCTTGAAAGCGATTTAAGAGAGTGATGCAACCTGTTTTTTCTTCGTATCTCTGAGCTAATTAACAGGTCTACAGACCAAAAACTGTTTTTTTAAATGGTTATATTTTAGTTTGCACTGCTTTACAATTCAATTACTTTACAGTCCAGTAAAGTAAACTAGATAAAGTTAAATAGATGTGGGATGTATGATCCAATTAAGCAACTACGACTTTAAACAGATGTTCATTATGAAACACTATTTCAGATTCGGTGTTTTCAAAGGTTCGAATGAACTAAGAACTGAGGATGTGAGCTGACATTTCAAACTCCTCAGAGCCATGTTGCAAAGAGCTAGCTACAACACCCCCACCAGTTAGCTGTTTTTAGCTGGTGAAGCTTCTGCTAACCCAGGATGATCATTAATATTACTTTATATTAATTTCTTTACTCGAGCAGCTCGCCACAGAGGCTCCATGCCGATGGGGCAGTCACAATGATTGACGCTACGTCCCAGAACTATCCTGCTTACATTAGCCTCATTAGCCAACATTAGCCTCTAAAAAACAGGCTGAGCTCTCACTGACTCGTTCAAGCAGTAACCTGCTGGGACCTGCAGCCATCTTCCCAGTTAAAGGCCTTCGCAGTGGGACATCCGGTCTCTAATGTTGGTTTTTTGGAGACATGAAATGACTGCTGCCGTTAGCACAGCTAAGCTAAGCTAAACTTTGTCCTCAGATCCTTCCAGACCAACCACAGCTGATCATGATGGTGTGCTGGGTTCGAACACATTTTAACCTAAATATTTCAACCACTTTTCCATTATGTTTTGGCACTAATCCATGACCGCATAGTCCAATTTTTTTAAACAAAATAAAAGACACTCTATATCATTAGAAAAAAAAAACACCCTTCACAGGCTGCCACCAGTTTCATAATTCAATTCAATTCAATTTTATTTATATAGCGTCTGTTACAATGTCAATTGTCTCTAGGCGCTTTACAGAGACCCAGAGCATGACCCCCGAGCAAATATCATCAACTAAAATTATAATATTAAATTTAAAAGAAAAAAGATAACAGAGTCACCGTATTATTACTCGGCTACTACACTACATGGTTCAAATTTTCAAGACTTTTCCAAACCTTTGTGGGTTTTATAAAAGTCCAAAACTTTTCCAGGCCCGGAAAATCCCATTTTCAAAATCTATTACTTTTTCCAGGTTTTTCTAACCTGTACGAACCCTGGGTCTGTTACAATCAACACAAACACAAGAAAACATATTTATGTATGAATTTATTGGATGTGGTAGAAAAAAGGAATTCACATCCCATACAGTTGTCAGGGATGTAAAATCTAACAATAGAGACCAAAACTGATCTTTGTACGCGAATATAATTACGTTTAATTCTCCTGCAAAGTTCGCCCTTTTAACATGACAGTCAATTGGGATTTTGGAGTCAGCCCCTAATGGTCAGTAGAGGAACTGCACTCAAACCTATTTCCTGAATGAGCTTCAGTCCCGCAGTAGGATGGTGGTTACCTGGTCGTACTCACCTGTGGTTACTGCCAGGTAAGGACGGAGTCGGAGTTGTTGAGGTACGTGGGAGGACGTCGTTCTCTTGTCCAGCTTTTTCACCGTTAGAGAAGAGCTGCAAACAACGAGAAAAAAGAGAGAAAGCCCCGCCGCCAAAAAGAAAAAGATTAATGTCAATTAAATCAGATCACTGAAATAAACTTAAATCCAGTGTCTCATTTATGAGGCATTTGTTGTTGCTCATTCTGGACAGGAAAGACGGCAGTGGTCAAGGAAAAACTTTTAATTTGAAGGGACAAACAGATAAGATTTAACTCATCATCCACAATTAATGGAAGCAAATCATTTTGAAATCTCTGGCTGGTGTAAAAATGTTCATGGAGCTATATCTAAGTTATAATACTGGTTTATTTGAAAAAGAACATTGAAACTGGAAAAGAAAATCGAATAAAAAAAACTGAAACTGAAAATTAACCTGTTAACCAATTAACCTGACATGCAGGTCTTTGGACTGTGGGAGGAAGCTGGAGAACCCGGAGAACCCGGAGAACCTGGAGAACCCGGAGAAAACCCACGAAAGCACGGGGAGAACATGGAAACTCCCCACAGAAAGATCTGCTGAGGTTCAGACCAGGAACCTTCTAGAACCTGGAGGAAACCCACGTAAGCACGGGGAGAACATGGAAACTCCCCACAGAAAGACCTGCTGAGGTTCAAACCAGGAACCTTCTAGAACCTGGAGGAAACCCACGTAAGCAGGGGGAACATGGAAACTCCCCACAGAAAGACTGCTGAGGTTGAACAGGAACTTCTAGAACCTGGAGAAACCCACGTAAGCACGGGGAGAACAGGAAACTCCACACAGAAAGAAAGACCTGCTAAGGTTCAGACCAGGAACCTTCTAGAACCGGAGGAAAACCCACGTAAGCACACGGAGAACATGGAAACTCCCCACAGAAGAACCTGCTAAGGTTCAGACCAGGAACTTCTAGAACCTGGAGGAAACCCACGTAAGACGAGAACATGGAAACTCCACACAGAAAGACCTGCTGAGTTTGAACCAGGAACCTTCTAGAACCTGGAGGAAACCCACGTAAGCACGGGGAGAACATGGAAACTCCCCACAGAAAGACCTGCTGAGGTTCAAACCAGGAACCTTCTAGCTGTGAGGCAACAGTGCTGACCACCAAACCACCTTGCTCCCTGAGTTTGGATATAAATTTAAAAATGTTTTAATGATTTAAAAACAGATTTTATTGGTGAATTTTCACTGAAAGCTACGCTGCCGTATTTCAGTTTTTTTTTTTGGCTCTTTCAGAAATTATGCTTTTAGATTCAGTTCTTCTGATCAAGTTCAAAACTTCTGACAGATTTGACTTATTTTCTTTTCTCTTTTTTTGAGTCTCAAAGCAGTGGGGGGGCACTTTGTGGACACTCGTTCTGGTGTTTTCATGGAACAATGAAGAAAACCTTTTAATTCAGCTTTCTCCTTTTCATTTCTTAAAGCCCTACCTTGGAGCTGTGTGAGTCTCGTGGAGCCTCCATCCTTGGATGCAACCTGCCAGAGTCCTGGTGGTCTTCTCTGGTCCTGTGGACATCCATCACGTCTCTGGAGCTCTGAGCTTCGGCCAGAACCGTGGAGTTTAACAGGGTGGATGGGGAGGAGGAACCGGAGATCCAGGAGTGGCGTGATCCTGGCGGGATGGGAGGAGGACGCTCAGGAGGAGGTGGTGGAGGAAGGCCCCTGTGGACGGGAGGTGGAGCTGGGAGGGGCTTGTCTTGCTTCCTGGACACACCTGGTGAAGACTAGACAGATGGGAAGATGCAGTAAGTTCACTGAAATGAGAAATGGCTAAAGCCGACCAGATACTAAACAATATTACCAATATTGCTAAACAATATTGATTTTTAAAAGACAGGACAATGACATCCTCTCACATCAAAAGACAATAATCCAAAACTTTTAAATCAGAGTTAAGATTGCCTTTTAGTCAGCTGGAATGACTTACTTTTAGTTTTTAATTGTTTATATTTTTTACACTTCTTTTATATTACTATATCTTAATTAATGTTACTGTTTTATCAATATTGCTGCACTTTGTCAAGCATTATGACTTTATTTGTGAAAAGTACTATTGAATTATATATATATATATATATATATATATATATATATATATATATATATAGATATATATATATATATATATATATATATATATATATATACAGTCATGGAAAAAAAATGGATTAGACCACCCTTGTTTTCTTCAGTTTCTTGTTCATTTTAATGCCTGGTACAACTAAAGGTACATTTGTTTGGACAAACATAACGATAACCACAAAGATTGCTCATAAGAGTTTTATTTAAGAGCTGATATCTTACCATTTTCCATGGTTTTCTTGATTATAACCTTAAATCACTTAAGTTTTTACATCAATAGCTATGGCGTTGTTACTGCCAAAAACACTGCTTTTATGCATTCAGTGTTTTCTTTTCTGTCTGTTTTAAACCACATGATGACGTTTAGTGGTACCAGGTATTAAAATGAACAAGAAAGTGAAGAAGAAAAATGGTGGTCTAATCATTTTTTCCATGACTGTATATATATATATATATATATATATATATATATATATACAGTATACATATATATATATATATATATGTTTACTAACTTACTTAAAACATCACAAAACAGTTAAAAAAAAAAGCTGTGAAACATTGCCATCTTTAGAAATGATTGCCAACATCCGTTAAACCTGAAACTACAGCTGGTGATTTGTTGTAGCTGGTCCACGGGGCTCATTTATATGCAGCACTGGACTTTAAAGTGAGAAGTTAACTCTGTTCTTATCTTTCTTCAGCATGCCATCAGAATTAGGACACGGTGATCATGTTGGAGGTCCAAATGTTTGTCATCAAGCTGACTGGCTGCACTTCTTTTAGTTTACACAACAAATGTGAACTCATAGTTTCATACAGATTAGGGACCCAGCCAACTGCACTGCCAGTCAAAATATTCAGTTAAATCCAAGATTTTCAATGACTGACAGGAGGTGGTCATCCAGAATAATAGTTCTACAGTTTTGTCCATTATCTCTGTGGCCTTCTGGTTTTCTTTGGGAATGTATGTTGTTTTTAAAAGATAACTGTCTGTTCCTTTGACTTGTTAAGCTCCTCGTACTCTTTCACCAGATGAAGCTTGATAAGATTCTCATGTTATATTCATCAATATTTGAGCCACCTCTGGAAACTGCAGCCCTGCACATGTATGTTGCAGCTTTGCTGGTGTGATTTTCCATCATAATATAACGACATTGCTCATAAACAGAAATGTTAATTCAACACTTCTCTCCCTGCTGACTCCAAACAGGCCGTTACTAGAAAGCCTTATGTAACCTGTAGTTCTGGTACTGGGTCCAGAATCGGACCAGTTCTATATTTTGGACAAACAAGAGCCAGAGAGGTTTTACCAAACCATTTCCATCATGCTAAATAAAAGGAACAATTATCACACAACATGATTTCTAGATAAAGATTATCCTTTGCGGACTGAAACGTGATTAATGAGCTGAACTGAGGGGAAGTGATGACTTGTTTACCTGAGCGATGCAGAGACTCACCTTTGGGGAGCCGATGGGGCTGGCGGATGGCGAGCGGGCGGCGCCCTTCTGGATGAGCTCCCGCCGTGGAGGGACTGGGGGGAGGCTGAGGTGCTGGGTGTAGTGGAGCGGGTCGCCCACCTGGGTCTTCCTGTGGTGGCTAATGGGTGAGGAGTTGGGTGAAACCATGGGAGAGTTCTGACGCTCTGCACAAAACTGAGAGGAAAGTGAATAACGGGGGTTTGATCACTCTTAAAATCTCATGTTTAATTCTTTAACTGGACTATAGTCAACTTGTTTTCATCTCTGTAAAGTGATTACTTCTGTTGTGTACTAGCACTAAACAAATAAGGTGAATATATGGAACTTAGTTCAGTTTTATCCCAACAGAGCAATGCTCTCTGAGACTATGGAGCCCCGTTTGGGTCATAATTCAATGAATAAATGAGTCTATTATTATGAAATACAGGCGTTTATTATTATGAAATATTATTATTATCATATTATTATGATAATGGTTTTGTTTTTCATAAGAATTAGCTTTTACATAATAATGGCTTTGTTTTTCATAATAATGATTTGTGTGTCAATCACAGCAGAGAGGGCGGAGCCATTTATGTGATTGGCTGCTCTTTCATTCAGGCATAAGCAACAGAACAGTGAATATCGATAGTGGGCGAGAGGTGCAGTTATACTCCAGACCAGTAGGTGGCAGAATGCACCTCAGTTTACGGTTAAAAGTTGACATCGACTAAGAAACGTAGCGCGAAATGTAGAGAAAACTTGATTTTGACGGCATGGCGACAGAAGAAAGATCCTTTTCTAACTTACTCCGAAAAGTAAGTCTCGATGCGAGTTCCCCACCAACTAGTCGATGTCAGAGCGTAGAATGGAGAAGGATCAGCCAATGAGCGTGCAGGTCAACCACTGGCCCCGCCCACTGGCAAAATGTCATTATTATGTAAAAGCTCATTCTTATGAAAAACGAAGCCATTATGTAATTAGATATTCTTAGATTAAAAAAGCCATTCTGAAATAAACTATTATGCATTAAACTAAGATTGAATAAAAATATATTTCATAATAATTACATTTTTTTCATAATAGTGGGAAATATTTCATAATAACACACATATATTTCATAATATTGTGAAATATTTCATAATAGTAAACATGCATTTCATAATAATGGGGAATATTTCATAAAAAAAACACCTCTGGAGGACCATCTATTTCATCAATAATAGACTCATTTATTCATTGAATTATGACCCAAACCAGAATCAGAATCAGAATCAGAATTTCTGTTTGTTGTCGTCTCTCACTCCAACCGCCGAGTGCTATTCAAAGGAAATTGCTTGGTTTCTTGGTGAAAAGTGTTCTAAGATGACTTTTGTTGAGGACTGGTAATATATAAAGTTGTATGACGGCTGGTAAATGACTTGATTTCTTTTCATAATAATAACATTTATTCTGTCTTACAGAAACCATGCTACAGAAGGAGGATCAATGAATCAATACCTCCTGGAATGAAGATCTATCTCTGTTTACCCAGCTTCCCAGAAAGCTTCAGCCTTAGCTCTGTTTTTAGCTCTGTTTAGCTTTCTTCTCTGTTTAGCTCTGTTTCTTCAGCTCTGTTTAGCTTCTGTTTAGCTCTGTTTAGCTTCAGCTCTGTTTAGCTTCAGCTCTGTTTAGCTTTCAGCTTCAGCTCTTTAGCTTCTAGTTCATCAGCTCTGTTTAGCTTCAGCTCTGTTTAGCTTCTTCTCTCAGTTTCTATCGGTCAATGTGGGAATCACAGGAACCAGCTCTCTTTGTTATGGTGCACAGCACACCTGGTCCCCCACAGCACACCTGGTCCCCACAGCACACCTGGTCCCCCACAGCACACCTGGTCCCCATTACTATACCCCACAGCACACCTGGTCCCCCATTACTATAGTGCACAGCACACCTGGTCCCCCATTACTATAGTTAGCCACAGCACACCTGGTCCCCCATTACTATATAGTGCACAGCACACCTGGTCCCCCATTACTATAGCGCACAGCACACCTGGTCCCCCAGTACTATAGTGCACAGCACACCTGGTCCCCCATTACTATAGCGCACAGCACACCTGGTCCCCCATTACTATAGCACACCTGGCACTATAGCGCACACACCTGGTCCCCCATTACTATAGCGCACAGCACACCTGGTCCCCCATTACTATAGTGCACAGCAAACCTGGTCCCCCATTACTATAGCGCACAGCACACCTGGTCCCCCATTACTATAGCGCACAGCACACCTGGTTCCCCATTACTATAGTGCACAGCACACCTGGTTCCCCATTACTATAGTGCACAGCACACTGGTCCCCCACAGCACACCTGGTCCCCATTACTATAGTGCACAGCACACCTGGTCCCCCATTACTATAGCGCACAGCACACCTGGTCCCCCATTACTATAGTGCACAGCACACCTGGTTCCCCCATTACTATATGCACAGCACCTGGTCCCCACAGCACACCTGGTCCCCATTACTATAGTGCACAGCACACCTGGGTCCCCCATTACTATAGCGCACAGCACACCTGGTCCCCCATTACTATAGCACAGCACACCTGGTCCCCCATTACTATAGTGCACAGCACACCTGGTCCCCCATTACTATAGCGCACAGCACACCTGGTCCCCCATTACTATAGTGCACAGCACACCTGGTCCCCCACAGCACACCTGGTCCCCCATTACTATAGTGCACAGCACACCTGGTCCCCCATTACTATAGCGCACAGCACACCTGGTCCCCCATTACTATAGTGCACAGCACCACCTGGTCCCCATTACTATAGTGCACAGCACACCTGGTCCCCCATTAATATAGTGCACAGCACACCTGGTCCCCACACACCTGGTCCCCCACAGCACACCTGGTTCCCCATTACTATAGTGCACAGCACACCTGGTCCCCCACCTTACACACCTGGTCCCCCACAGCACACCTGGTCCCCCACAGCACACATGGTCCCCCACAGCACACCTGGTCCCCCATTACTATAGTGCACAGCACACCTGGTTCCCCATTACTATAGTGCACAGCACACCTGGTCCCCCATTACTATAGTGCACAGCACACCTGGTCCCCCATTACTATAGTGCACAGCACACCTGGTCCCCCATTACTATAGTGCACAGCACACCTGGTCCCCATTACTATAGCACAGCACACCTGGCACACCACACCTGGTCCCCCATTACTATAGCGCACAGCACACCTGGTTCCCCATTACTATAGTGCACAGCACACCTGGTCCCCCACAGCACACCTGGTCCCCCATTACTATAGTGCACAGCACACCTGGTCCCCCACAGCACACCTGGTCCCCCCACAGCACACCTGGTCCCCATTACTATAGCGCACAGCACACCTGGTTCCCCATTACTATGCACACCTGTCCCCATTACTATAGCGCACAGCACACCTGGTCCCCATTCCTATAGCGCACAGCACACCTGGTCCCCATTACTATAGAGCACAGCACACCTGGTTCCCCATTACTAGTGCCGGCACACCTGGTCCCCCATTACTAGTGCACAGCACACCTGGTCCCCATTACTATAGTGCACAGCCACACCTGGTCCCCCACCACCACTGGTCCCCCATACTATAGTGCACAGCACACCTGGTCCCCCACAGCACACCTGGTCCCCCATTACTATAGTGCACAGCACACCTGGTCCCCCATTACTATAGCGCACAGCACACCTGGTCCCCCATTACTATAGCGCACAGCACACCTGGTCCCCCACAGCACACCTGGTCCCCCATTACAACAGTGTTAGAAATATCAACAGCTTTGCTAATTATCAAATCCAGCGTGTGCTCCGTTTGTGTGCAGCCCTTTTAACGTACAGCAGATCAAAATTTCCACTAACAAAAAAAAAAACACAGAATTAATTTGCCATTTTGTCTGTGATGATCAATGTTAAAATCTAAAAACTACGACAACATGTTAATCTTCCTCTTAGACCTGATAGAGCAGTAAAAGGGTATTTCACACGCTGCTTCGGCATTTTGGCGTTTTTGGAGTTTCTGTTACATGTTTAGTTAAGTTAAGATTCTGGCAATTCAATTAAATTCAAATTCAAAAATATTTTTATCCCTGAAGGTAAATTGATTAAACTGAGCAGCTGTGTTTTATTAAACTCTTGGGTGTGGGTGGTTCCATATCCTGGTTGTAGATATATGTGGTACCCAACTTCTAAATATGTCAGTTTGATGACACATTTTAAATAGTTGAATAATTACCATAACTTAAACTTTTATCCCTCTTAATCATCAACTGAAAGAATAAAAAAAGAAAGCCTTTTTTTAAATTTTTTTTTTTTTTTTACCTTCCTCATGTTGGCCATCCCGTTCATGACTAGGCAGTCCTCTTGGTCCTCCTCGTCCTCCAGGTCCAGGACCGGGAAGCTGTGCTGGTCCACAACGAAGCACCTGCTGCCTTCGTTTCGGGGGTCAAAGGGGTCCACGATGATGGGCTCGGTTCCTTTGATCTCGCAGCGACAGAACGGGCAGCCCTGGCCGTCTGATTCCTGACAGGAAGTTCAGATGCAACAATCGTGACTGTCGTGGTTCAGGAACATCACCTGAACAGCTGGTAGGCAGCTGCTGCACATCTGTAACGTCTGTGGTTAAAGTTATCGACCTCACTGATGCTCTAAACCTCACTCTCTTCTACTAAACTGAACCGATGCTGCTGGAGATCATGCTCTTCATCTTCCACATGTTTTCTGGAAACCTCTGAACCTTTCAGACACTAAAGTCAAAGGTTCCCAGAGAGCAGAGCTGCTGAAAGTTGTGGTTAGAAGTGAAGACATGTTTCAAGGTAAATCACAGATGGAGGGAGAGAATGGCAGGATGATTAAAGAGTAGCTTAGACAAGAGAATAAAACTGTGAGATGGTTAAAGACAATGAAAAAAAAAAAGTGTTCAGCAACAGAAAAATAAACCACGACTGATAACAAGCTTTGGATTTGGGAAGGTTGAAGAGGCGTGAGACTATAAAATATACAGTAATTCAGGAGCAGCTTGTTCATGTCCAACCACCTAGAGTCATTTTGACTGGCTTGAAAATCCATAAATCAGCTGAATGCGTTGTACAAAAAAAAAAAAAAGAATAAATAAAGGCTTCTTTGCTGTGTCATAGCTGGTATGGAGCAGCTCGATCTCCTCACCAGGGTCTTGGAGGAGGTATGGGAGTCTGCCCAAGTAGTCCATATGTGTTTTGTTTTTAGAAGACATTCAACCATGTCCCCTAGAGCAGTGGTTCCCAAACTTTTTGTGCCCAAGGCGCACCAAAGGACAAGTAAAAATCTCAAGGCACACCCAAATAGCACGTGTTCACTCATCACTCATATCATGAAAAATATCTGTAAATGTGGATAATTGTTTACTAATATAAAATTAAATATGACAAAGACAACTATATTGCTCATGAAATATTTATAAATGAAATATTTCAACAATTAATTTGAAACTTCATCAATTTAGGCTTCATCAAAGCAGCAACACACCCATTTAAACCAGACATGTCACAAAATTTAATACTGGGGTTAGGGTTAGGTGATACTGTCTGTTGACAGTTTTTTTTCTCTTTTCTTTCGGTGGGTTGTCGGCAGCCTCTGCACTGGTGGTTGATGGTTTGCTCCGCACAAGAAAGCGTTCCATTATCCCTCTCGTTATGTGTGTTTACGTTGGATGTCTTGATGTGTCACAGTCATATATTTCTCACCTGCGCAACTGCCTGATCAGCGAAATATGGAGTTCTCTGTGAGGGTTTTTTGTTTAAGAATTGTGAGCTTGCCTCCGTAATATTAAATTAGTTCATACAGAGTAGTGATAGGCCTATAGTAAATTAAAAATAATTACTTTTTTAAAAATAATTAATTTTGTATATTGCAATAAATATAATATACTGTATGGTTGTCCAGGGTTTCCTGCAGGAAAAAACTTTGGCCGGGGGGTAGGGGGGGTTTCAAGCCGAGAACGGTAGACAAGAACCAAAAAAAAGGATAAATTACTTAATTAATTAGATTGTTCAATTATTATTTTTGCCCTCAAAATATGAAAGAAGTTGCTTAACAACAAACATGATGATGGAAAACACTATAAAGTGTAGGCTACCTCAGTTTCTTAACTAAAAGACTATGGGCCCTATCTTGCACCTCCCAATACCCAATACCCATTACCTGCAAATCTCAGATTTAGGAGCCTCTGCCAACCGAAATGCAATCTTCCACCTCCCAAAACCTGCTACCCATTTTGCCGTCTCCCTTAAGCACATTGTGGGCGCGGCATTGGGCGTGTCTCCTGCGCTTTCCACGAATTCGGTATCTTGCGGTACTGGTATCTCGCAGATTTTGGGTATTGGGTAATGGGTGGTCTGACCACCCATTACCCAATACCCAAAATCTGCGAGACACCAGTACCGCAAGATACCGAGTTTGTGGAAAGCGCAACTGGCATGTCGGTTCATAAAAGAAGGCGTCCAAATCCTGTCATTGCGCGTCCACCCAGTCACATGTGGACTGAACAACCGGCTCTACCTCTCGATTATGCATCACTGTATTACTTTCATACATTATTCTCTTAAGGGCAGATGATGTCTGTACAGCTGTGGCATGATCTCATTCAGATGTTTGCTGTGGAGGAAACGAGGAGATCACAGAACTCTGTTGTGAAAAAAGCACCGCTTCCAGCAACTATGCGTCTTGGCGCAGCTGTGCATCTTTGCGCAGGGGATATGTTCGAGATAACTCAAAAAGTTATGGACGGATTTTGATGACATTTTCAGGAGTTGTCAGAAATGTGAAAAGGAAGAACTGATTTTATTTTGGGTGTGATCCGGAAGAAATCCTGGATTCTGGATCACTTTCAAATTTTCGATAACATTGCGCTGTTTAGTTGTTTCTTGAACCCTAAAGCAACCACAACTGCTGTGCTTGGCGGAGGTCTGCGCTCTCCGATTGCTTTTCTAGTTAATAAATGCTTTCCTAGAAGCTCACCGGCTCTATTTTTTTTCTGAGCAGTTTGTTGGAAACTTCTTGGAGTACAAAAGAAATGATTAAATCATTTGCTCCACATTAGTTAGAGCTAGTTATGTATATATCAGTGCAGAGGAGGAGGAAAAAAGAGGAGGAAGGTCTACAGCAGAGTCCCAGACGAGCCCCCCATGAGAGCTGCTCTGATCTGGGTGAAAAGACGCTCCATAGCAGTTTGCAGGTACCGCAACCTGCTCTTAAAGGCAATGGCTACTGACGCACTGATTGGTTAAACAGGTGGAACGCCCTAACCACTCCCATGCATAATGTGTGCATAATATAGTGGTTTTTGCAGGTAAGATCGTGGGTTTTGGGAGGTGGAAGATTGCGTTCTTCGTGGGGGAACGCCCCTCCCAATACCTAATATCCCTTAATAGCAGGTTTTGGAGGTTTGGCGCAAGATAGGGCCCTATGTCTCATTTACTCTACTACTGATCAATTGCATACCAGTAAATTACATAGTAGGCGTTACCTTTTTGACTGGGCGGACTGGTCATCAATCACCTCAGAGTGACAGCTGTCAAGTGAAGCTACGTGAGCTTGGAGTCCAGATGACAGGCAGTGCGCCCATTGGTCTTTATTTATTTAGTTAGTTAGTTTAAATACCTAATGTTCTTTTTTTTCTTTTATAGACAAAGTTAAACATAATGTTGATTAGTGTGTGCGTGTGTCACTTTAATGAATTGTCGAACCAAAAAAAAAAAAAAACGGCAGTGAGAAGTCGCACTGTCTGGTCAAAACAAAAGCACCGGGTCTATTACGAATAAAGTTTACCAGAATCTCTACTGACTATAATAATTACGGACCGACATAAAAAGCGAGCGGAGGAAAACTTGTATTGAAGTGAGACGAGACGTGAGCTGTCAAACGTGAGTGATCGACAGAGAGGTTATCACTGTGTGTGTGTGAGAGAGAGAGAGAGAGAGAGAGAGGTGGCCCAGAATACACTGCAGGCAAACAGCGCAGCACTAGAAAATCAACATTAATTCATTATAACACAAACTTATGTGCGCTCATCAGTTCTCAAGCGCTGCCGTGTCGCTTGCATGCATTGCATTTTTTTTTTCCTGACATTGTAGCCCGGGCGCTCGAGATTTCAGGCCGGGCGGGGCGCCTGGCCAAATAAGGTCTGCAGGAAACCATGTTGTCCCAAAATCCCACGGCACACCCGCACTTGTCTCAAGGCACACTGGTGTGCCTCGGCACACCGTTTGGGAACCACTGCTGTAAGGGATACTCTGTGAGTACGGGATACTCTGTGAGTAAGGGATACTCTGAGTACGGGATACTCTGAGTACGGGATACTGCGTCCCGTTACTACAGGCCATTCAGTCCCTGCACAAATGGAGCGAAAGTTAACAATTAAGCAAAACACTTCATTTAATTTCCTTAAAGTGCATCTGTTATTCTGCCATGACTCAAAGATGAGGCATGGTTGTGTGTTTGTCCAAACAATTCAAAGTGCTGAATATGGAAACAAATGTCAGGGATTTTGTTCTTTTATTTAATTTTTCTTTTTGGAGGTCTTTGGATTCAGAGCCCAAGTAGAGGCTAGACTCCCCACCCAAAAAACACATGAACATAGGTAACATCAGTTAGAAACACAGGTTAGAATAAGCTAAGCTAGTTAAGGTAAAAGAGCTAACTCACTGTAACTGACCTTAGATGGGTTAGTTCCAGCTGGTTTCCAGGGCTGCTGGTTCTACCCATGTTCAACATGATGCCATGCGGGGGGGAAGGGGGGTTCAAAAGCACTCTTCAGAAACTCATGAGGGTTTGTTCAGTTCTCCTACAGTCCATGGATCCACCTGAAGGGACTCCTCTATCTCAGGTTCTTTAGGCTGGATTAAGGTACTGGTTCATCTGGTAATGGGGTCATGAATACAAGCTTCTTCTGTGAAGGAGTTCAGAGTCACTGCTCCTCCAAACTGAGAGGAGACAGCTGAGCTGGTCTGAACATCTAGTCAGGATGTCAGCTGGAAACCTTCAGTGGGAGATGTTTAAGACATGTCCCACTGGAAGGAGACCCCGAAGCAGAAACAAGAGTCACTGGGGAGATTATAGGTTGAGAACCAGGATCTCTGCTCAAGCTGCTCCCACCACATGCTCCTAGATAAGTAGAAGAAGATGGATGGATGGATGGATGGATGGAGAGAAAGAGGAAATGTGAAGGACAGAGAGTGAAGGAAGGAAAGAGTCTCTGGACTCAGAACTCATGACAAACATGCATCCTCAAACACAAACCATCACAGAGAGACAGAGATGGTGTGATACCCGTCACACCAGCTGACCCTTTGATCTTGAACTGGTTTCTGTGGTATCGTACCTGCCACGCCGTCAGACAGGAAGTACACATGAGGTGACCGCAGGGCTCGATCTTGACGTCTTTGTTGTTCTCAGCACAGATCTTACAGAGCTGGAAGGTGGAGCCCATTTCACAGTAAAGTTCGTACTGTTCCTATTCACAAAGAGAAAAACCCTGTTAACTATAAATTCACGGTGTGATCACACAACTCTAAAATCAACCTACATCAACCTGTGTTGGAATTAAGCTACTGACATGAGTGCAGAAGTATAATTCATTACAACACAGGCTGTGGATCCTGCACAGGAAACACTGAACTTTTGGCTCTTCCATGAATAGTTAGAAAGCGTCCTTAGAAACCCAGATAAACCCACCTGAGTCACTTTAATGTGGTCGTGAGTAACTGGGTCACACAAACTGGTCAAATCAGGATTGTAGCTGCGACCGTCAGGGAACAAGTAGCTGTCAACCAACAAAGGTCAAACTTTAAACATCTTCTTCAACATCAAACATTTTTTCTTTGTTACACATCTGTCCAAAGGTTTTGTAAGAAGAAATTACAACATTACAAAGTGATAAAAGCTTTACTGCTTTTTTAAAAATTGTGTTGCTGTTTCAAAATGTAAAAAATAATGTACATTAAGATGTATATTTGATGAGAAACAACATTTAATATTTTGGGTTCATACAAGATGTGTTTCCATTATCGTTGAAATTATGCAAAAATGAAATTGTGAATTAAAAAATACACCTAATAAAAAAATGATCTGTTTCAATATAACTGTTATATGTTTCAAAAACACTGGTATAGTCAGAAATGTGACATGACATGACTGATCCACATGAGGGTACCCACAAGCCCTCCCTGTAGCCATCGATGAGCGCGTGGAACAGCGGTTTGTTGTGGGGGATGGTCTGGAGGATGGTCCCATCGCTGGTCACGTAGCCGATGGCCCACTGGCCCAAACGTGTACAGCTGAGTCTGAAGATGTAGCTGTCAGAGCAAGAAGAGGACGTCAACCACAACAATGGAACAGAGACCACTAACATACTGGGAATACTGGAATTCAACTGTAGTGACACTGGTTAACATCTTCTAATATACCTGAGTGGGTGTTTGAACACTCAGTAATAAAACGTGACTAACAAACAAAAGTGCAAAAGACCACTAGGCAACAGAAACACACCAAGGGCCCGATCTTACAACCTCCTGCTACCCACTACCCCTATACTACCACTACCCACTACCACCACCCGCTACCCACTCCCACTACCCACTACCCACTACCCGCTACCCCTACCCACTACCCTACCGCTACCCGCTACTACCCCTACTACCCACTACCCACTACCCGCTACCGCTACCCGCTACCCCTACTACCCGACTACCCACTACCCACTACCCTACCCGCTACCCGCTACCCTACCCGCTACCCGCTACCCACTACCCGACTACCCCTACTACCGACTACCGGCTACCCCCTACCCCTACCGACTACCGCTACCCTACCCGCTACCACTACCCACTACCCACTACCCACTACCACCCACTACCGCTACCCCCTACCCACTACCACTACCCACTACCCACTACCGACTACCCCCGCTACCCCCTACCCGCTACCCGCTACCCGCTACCCGACTACCCGCTACCCACTACCGACTACCGGCTACCCGCTACCCGCTACCGACTACCCGCTACCCGCTACCCGCTACCCACTACCCGCTACCCACTACCGGCTACCCCTACCCGCTACCCCTACCCCTACCCGCACCCCTACCCACTACCCGCTACCTACCCGCTACCCTACGCTACCCCTACCGCTACCCCTACCCCTACCCGCTACCCGCTACCCACTACCCGCTACCCACTACCCACTACCGGCTACCCACTACCCACTACCGGCTACCCACTACCCGCTACCCACTACCCGCTACCCGCTACCCGCAAATTGCTGATTTAGGAGCCTCTGCCAACCGCTAATGCAATCTTCCGCTCCCTAAAGCTGCTACCCATTATGCCGACTCCCTTACTCACATTGTAGACGCGGCAATGGGCGTGTCTCTTGCGCTTTCCACAAATTCGGTATCTTGCGATGGCGGGGTCAGGATAGAGGGTAGCAGGTGGTCAGACCACCCGCTACCCTCTATTCTAAATCTGCGAGATACCGGTACCGCAAGATACCGAGTTTGTGGAAAGCGTAACTGGCATGTCGGCGTGTAAAAGAGTGCGTCCAAATCGCGTCATTGCGCGTCCACCCAGCCACATGTGGACTGCACAACCGGCTCTACCTCTCGATTATGCATCACTGTATTACTTTCATACGTTATTATTCTCTTAAGGGCAGATGATGTCTGTACAGCTGTGGCATGATCTCATCCAGATGTTTGCTGTGGAGGAAACGAGGAGATCACAGAACTCTGTTGTGGAGTTTCTTGTTCTGTGCTCGTATCCCTCTGATCCTCTCCTTGCACTCAGAACACCTGAGATGTTCTCAGAGGTAGAAGGTAGATGTCATCATACGTGTTCCTCTGGCTCAATGCTCATCCAATGATCCGTTCTGCAGTATTTTAAAAAGCACTGCTCACAGCGACTATGCGTCTTGGCGCAGCTGTGCGTCTTTGCGCAGGGGATATGTTCGAGATAACTCAAAAAGTTATGGATGGATTTTGATGACATTTTCAGGAGTTGTCAGAAATGTGAAAAGGAAGAACTGATTTTATTTTGGGTGTGATCCGGAAGAAATCCTGGATTCTGGATCACTTTCAAATTTTCGATAACATTGCGCTGTTTAGTTGTTTCTTGAACCCTAAAGCAACCACAATGGAGACAGGAAGGGAGTTCTGGAATTTTAAGAGTTTAATTCTCTCAGAAGTAACAAAGGAGGATTCGAGGGTTGGCAGCCAAACCAACAATCCAGGGGACGACGAAGGCAAGGAGGTGGCACTGCGAATGGCTGGATCAGGCGTTTCTATGGGAAGATCTGGAGACGAGTCTGGTTGAATGATGACTGAATAGGTACAGGTGTGCAGTGCCACACCTGGGCTGCTCGTCGGATGGGAAGGTGAAACAGAGGTGGATCTGAGTGTCTATGTAGAGGATTGAAGGTGATCCAGTGGGTTGTGCTCAGGAGCCCCAGAGGTGGAAGGTTGCGGGTTCACAACCCGGCTTGAGACTGTAACACGTGCTCAATGGGGCCGGAAATTTTGTTTCTCAACATCTCCGTTAATTATTGCCCACAGCTCATTAAATTTCACTCAGGTATTGACAATGAAAACCTCTATAAAATTTCAGAGGCTGATCCGGATCTGATCCAGAAGGCGGATTTTATCTCAATCTGTAAATCGCTGTATGGGAGAACTGTTGTGCTTGGTGGAGGTCTGCGCTCTCTGAGTGCTTTTCTAGTTAAGAAATGTTTTCCTGGAAGTTCACTGGCTCTATTTTTTTCTGAGCAGTTTGTTGGAACTTCTTGGAGTACAAAAGAAATGATTAAATCATTTGCTCCACATTAGTTAGAGCTAGTTATGTATATATCAGTGCAGAGGAGGAGGAGGAAGGAAGAGGAGGAAGCTCTACAGCAGAGTCCCAGACGAGCCCCCCATGAGAGCTGCTCCCATCTGGGTGAAAAGATGCTCCATAGCAGTTAGCAGGTAACGCAACCTGCTCTTAAAGGCAATGGCTGCTGACGCACTGATTGGTTAAACAGGTGGAACGCCCTAACCACTCCCATGCATAATGTGTGCATAATATAGTGGTTGGCGCAGGTAATATCACAGGTTTAGGGAGGTGGAAGATTGGGTTCTTTGTGGGGGAACGCCCCTCCTGCTACCTGCTATCCCTTAATAGCAGCTTTAGGAGGTTTGGCGCAAGATCGGGCCCTAGGTCTTCCCCCCTCCATCGTCATGTAACAGGTAAAAACCTGTTTCTGGACTCTGTCTTTGCTGGGACACTGCATAAACGTCAGATCAAAGTGATTCAGCTTGTAAATCACTACTCCCTTCATATTAAGACCTATTTTTAAGATTCTGGCATAAGGATGACCTCTTTCCTAAGATAAAAAAAGAGGATGAGCAAAAAACAGTTATATTTGAATGTATTTAATACATTTAGTGACATATATTTCAAATAAAACCAGTTTATAGTTTGGTAGCTGAAAGACCTCAATGACACAAGTACAACTAAAGCCTGATTTATACTTGAACGTCAGGTCGTCTGCATCACCTACGCAGACAACGCAGAGATGCCCCCCCACCCTACGCAGAGACTCCTGTGCACCTCCCAAAAATTGTAGGTGACAGCAGAGAGTGTTGCAGAGAGGAGAGAAAGGAGGCCTCTGATTGGTCAATTCTACATCCGCATAGAAAAGAGCGTGTCATTGAAGAAATGAGGAAGTACCCACATCTGTACGATTCTGGTTCTGAAACTACAAAGACAGCACATATTCTAGTAATTCATGGAGGAAGATAGAGATGAATGTGGGTCTGGATACGGCCGAGACGGCGAGGAAGTGGAAAAACACAAGAGATACGTTTAGTAAGTTTAGCTAGTTCGTGATTGTCACTCTTGCGTTGTGGCGTGGAATAACATAGCGGAGACCGCGCTAGTATAAATCAAAAGTGACGGTGACACATTGAGAGAGTAAATTATCTATGTATTCCTCTTCAAAAACTTTTCTAAAAACTCTGTTACACAACAGGAAAATCAATCTTAGTACAATAAATGGAAAGATATTCTAGAATAGATTTCTAGAGTGTTTAGGTTTTTACTGCATAAATCAAAAGAGATACAACCTCTAAATGTGGAAGATTTAGTCAGAGTTCTGCTGTGTTCCATCTTCATTTACTGATCCGGTTATACGTCGACTTAATTTCACACTTTGTTATAATCCCACACGTTACCTTTATTATTTATTATCAATACCAGATTTAATCAAGTAAAGTTGTAGTTACAGGGTTGAATAATCTTAAATGAGATATTTAACTTCAGACCAGGAAAATCAAGAAATAGGTCTTGTTAGGAAGGGGTTAAATGGACATGAAATGTTGAGCTGTGAACCAGAATCAGAACCAACGTGTAGCTGTGGATATGCATCAGACCAGATTGGTCTTGTGGAGGAAATTTTTATTTGGTTTATATTAATCTTGTAATTTTGTCATTTTATTTGTCTCTAACAACATGTTTAAAAGTGATTTGTCTTATTTAACAAGACCAATACACATCATAGTCAACAAGACCAAATGTCTGACAAAAGGCAAGAGAAGACAGCTGTGATTCATTGATCACGGCCACACCAGCAGGGGGTCAGCTGTGACTTTGAATAAACATTCCTAAACTCAGTTATCATCAAGTAACTAACCTCTTGATCAAGGAACGTTTTAACATTGCTAAACTCAATTATCAGTCTCATTTAAGACAAATGTCTCTTTGCCTTCACCACTACCTGCTGTGATCCACTCCGTATGCAAAACCTGTAAGCAGAATCAATACCTTGCTGTCTTGGTATAAGAGACAGCCTCATCTCTGTTGAGACAGAGTCCTCAGCCAGTATTCTCCGGAGCACTGGCTGACAGCCTCTCCTTGTGTGCACATAAGATTTTTGTATGTTTGTTTCTTTTCTCTGTAATAAACTCTATTCTGATTTTCTCATCGAGATTGGATCTTATTTTTTCCACAACAGTCTCTGGACTGTTCTACAAGCAGACATGAATCTATCAGGAGACCAGGATGAGAGGCACTTTTCCAGGGTCCATCAGACAGAAACACATTCATACCTGCCAGGTTTGTTGATGTATTTGTGGAGCCGGGCCTTGACTTCATCGTAGGTGAGGAAGGCCATGTATCCTGGATGAGTCACTGCCAGGAAGTTCCAGTTCCTCAGGATGGATCCCCACGGCTGGAACAGACCAGCAGACCTTCTTTAACCTTTACTTGTTTATATGAACTAGAATCCATGTTTCAAGCAGTCAACATCCTTCTGTCTCAAATAAATGATACATCTAATTAGGCTGATATAATTATGTTTCTAAAAGGAAAGCCAATAGAAAGAGAATGTAGAGGCTACACTTTCTGAGATTTAACTGCTCTATAACTCTGGACTGAGAAGCTACTTTTATCAGTTGTATTTGTTTACTGCTGCTTTCAGATTTTACTGCAAAATTACTTACCGAACATCTGTTTTAGACAAAAATGTACAAGCCTGTTCAATTTATGATTCAACTGAAAAAGATTAACATAGGATGTGCTGTGTACCAAATATGTAAATACAGAAAAAATTTGAAGCAAAAGAAAAAACACAATTTAGCCCATAGGCTAATGATTCATTACAAAACTGAGGTCTTAATTATTGGTCCTGAAGGCAAGAGAGAGAAACTTTTACTAAAACTACAAGACTTGACACCTGTGTCAAGAACCTGGGCGTTATTTTTGACTCTGACTTTAATTTTATTCCTTACATCAAAAACGTAACAAAGACAGGTTTTTATCATCTGAAGAATATATCCAGAGTTGGCCTGTTTCTCTCTCAGGCTAACACGGAGGTGCTGATGTCGTTTAACTACTGTAATGTCCAGCTATCTGGTCTATCTGGGCGGGAACACAAGACCAGGGGCGGGAACACAAGACCAGGGGGCGGGAACACAAGACCAGGGGGCGGGAACACAAGACCAGGGGGCGGGAACACAAGACCAGGGGGCGGGAACACAAGACCAGGGGCGGGAACACAAGACCAGGGGGCGGGAACACAAGACCAGGGGGCGGGAACACAAGACCAGGGGGCGGGAAACACAAGACCAGGGGGCGGGAACACAAGACCAGGGGGGGCGGGAACACAAGACCAGGGGGCGGGAACACAAGACCAGGGGGCGGGAACACAAGACCAGGGGCGGGAACACAAGACCAGGGGCGGGAAAACACAAGACCAGGGGGGGACCAGGGGGCGGGAACACAAGACCAGGGGCGGGAACACAGACCAGGGGCGGGAACACAAGACCAGGCGGCAGGAACACAAGACCAGGGCGGCAGGAACACAAGACCAGGGGCGGGAACACAAGACCAGGGGGCGGGAACACAAGACCAGGGGGGGGGCGGGAACACAGACCAGGGGCGGGAACACAAGACCAGGGGCGGAAAACACCAGGGGGCGGGAACACAGACCAGGGGGCGGGAACACAAGACCAGGGGGCGGGAACACAAGACCAGGGGGCGGGAACACAGGACCAGGGGGTGGGAACACAAGACCAGGGGGGGGAACCAGGGGGGGGAACACAAGACCAGGGGGCGGGAACACAAGACCAGGGGGCGGGGGAACACAGGGGGCGGGAACACAAGACCAGGGGGGGGGAACACAGACCAGGGGGCGGGAACACAAGACCAAGACCAGGGGGTGGGAACACAAGACCAGGGGGCGGGAACAAAAGACCAAGACCAGGGGGCTAACCCTAACCCTAACCCTAATCTGATAGACGATGGAGCCAGCAGCCTCTCGTCCACCTCCAGGACCCTGCTGGAGCTCTGTATCTGGTCTGGGTGCCTCTGACTGGGCTCCAGCAGACTCTCATCCACATCCAGAACCATCCTGGAGCTCTGGAGGGGGGTACTTAGGCCTGCCCCTGGTACCATGCAGCAGCCCGTCATCACCTCAAGCTTCCAGCCTGGTCCTGGTCCTGCTCCTGGCTCCGGTTCTGCTAAGAACCAACCTCCGGTCCTGCTAAGAACCAGCCTCCGGCTCCAAGCCTGGCTCTGGTACTCACCAAGGCTCCGGTTCTGCTAAGAACCAGCCTCCGGCTCCAAGCCTGGCTCTGGTACTCACCAAGGCTCCGGTTCTGCTAAGAACCAGCCTCCGGCTCCAAGCCTGGCTCTGGTACTCACCAAGGCTCCGGTTCTGCTAAGAACCAGCCTCCAGTCCTGCAGGTCCTCTGCAGCACCTTGCCGGAGCTCTGGTTCCGTTCTGGATGCTTCTAATCCACCTCCAGGACCCTGCTGGAGCTCTGTATGTAACCTCTGTCTTTCCCAGAGTAAAGTTTAAAGACTGCTTCATGATCAATGCACCTCCAGGAGCAAAAGGTTCATCCACCAGAACAGGATGGATGAATGAAGATTTCTGGGCCCAGTTTCTTGTCCACCTGATAAACCACACCTACTGTTCACCTGACCCCCCCCATGCTTCTCATCATGGACAATCTTAAAGCTCACATATCACACAGGAGCAACGGTATCATTACGCTCACTCTCCCACCTCACACATCCCATCATGCACCTCTGGATGTGGCCGTGTACGGTCCGTTCAAAGCCCAATACAGCCGAGCTCTCGATGGGTGGATGAGATCGAATCCTGGCAAAACAGTAACCATCTACCAGGTTGCAGGACTTGTGAGTCAAGCCTTCATGACAACCGTGACACCACAAAACGTGACTTCTGGGTTTAGGTCCACTGGGATTTTCCCAGACAATCGTGACATTTTCCCAGATGAAGCGTTTGCACCATCCATTACGTCAGACCTTCCAAACCCTGAACTACAGCCTGCCACCGGAGATGCTCCACCTCTGGGAGTTATTGAAGGCCTGGACCCTGCAGATGGTCCACCTGAAGATGACCCTCTTCCCGCTGCAGATAACGCAGCCTCCCGTACGAATTTGCCCGCTCCCCCGCCAGCTGACAAGGATCCAGGACCTTTAACTAACCGGCCTGGTTATGTCCCTCCACAGGAAATCATCGCGCTTCCAAAGTTCACCCCCAGAAAACAAACCAGACGGAGGCGCGTGAAGACCGCTATCCTCACCGATACTCCTGAGATGCAGCCACTCGACAGGGCTTTAGAAGAAAGACGTAGCAGGAAGTGCAAAAGAGGGCAGAAAAGGGTGAGACGATCCAGAGCTTTAGAAAAGAGATGAAAGAGACTGAAACTGCAAAGGAAGGGCTAAAAATCTGAGCTAATCCGAGGACGTGAGTGGATGTAATCTGAGTTTCCCCGACTGTGGAAGTGGTTCTTTTCTCTAAATTGAATAAAACATTTTTTAATGACACTTTGCATTATTTGTGTTTGTTCAGTCTCCTCCAGAGTGGTGGAAAAAATAAAGGGATCACTTTACCCCAGGGTGGCTCGCTTTACCCCCTCGAAATCTGGGTTTTGTCTGTTTACCCCATAGTTGGGGTAAAATGAGACACTTGACCTCTTTTTATAAAAATGATCCCATTTTCACCGTCTTTAGTCCGGCAAACATTCTGATCGTTTCCGTCCTTAGAAAACATCCTAAATTTAAAAAAAATGTGTTAATTTTATAGACACATCAATTTAGCTTGCTTAGAGGGCAGGGGGGAGTAAAGACCGTCTCACATTACCCCACCCTCCCCTACATAAATCCATATACTCCAGGTTTCTTGTCTCCACCCCTTCATAAAGCTGAACTTAGTTCAATTTCATCACACAATTGATCTTATAATGTGCATTTTGGAGATGTTTCAATGATGATGTCACATTTGTGTCATGAAAGTATAATGAGGATCCAAACAGATTGTTTACTGCTCAAACCAATCACTACTTTTATTTGTGATACCCCAAATAATTTGTTAAGAGTGTGCCATCTACCGTTTTTCTGCACGTAACTTATATACACAATCTTAACTGTCACATATATCACCCACCATATTCACACAAAACACATATTGTATTGACTGCACCCATATTCCCATATTTGCTCCTTAAACTATGTTTCCTTTACTGGAACTGAGCTGTTTTTAAAGTGAGTACAACCGAGCCCATCATGTTCGAGTTACCTGTCTGAAATATACTTCATCTTCAACTGCTTCAAAATGTATGTATTGCAATCTCAATTTCACCTGTGACTAAATATTAAAGTTACGCATTCACTCACTCTGCAACTTCTCCCACATCAAGTGTCTTTCCTTCACCACTGCAGCCATTAACATTTCTGCAGAAAGCCAATTGATTGCAATAAAAGCTCTACTTCATCGAAGAAGAGTGGGGAGATATCTTGTTTACTTGATGTTGCCATGGTGAATCATGTTAACAGAGCTCTATTGATGATGTTTCTGTGTAATGGGGAAAACCCGAGTACCGTAAAATTAGCATCCACTGAATGGCAATACTAGTCAAAACTTTAGTTTAACAGTCAAAACCGGGCAATACAGTCATGTAAACTTCCAGTTTTGAAGCGACTACGCGAATGACCACTGACTCAGGAGGCACTAATTTAGTGCGAAGGTGAGGACAAAACGGGCAAGAATATCAATGTGCTGAACCTCCCGAGAAATTCCATGTTCCTGTCAACTGGGCACTGATCAACACTGAGAGCGAGATGTGGTGGTCCTGCCTATTCTTCCTGGAATAACTGCAGGACAACAGAGCAGAGAGAAAGATGTGTCTGCAAAGCCCTGGATGAACGCAAGTTCTGCCCCCATACATGTCATATTCCTCGGTATCTGGGTTGCCCGTATAGCTGTAATACAGAATCAAAATACTTGACAGAACCAACACTAAGGGTGAATTTCATTTCATTCCTCTCTTAACCCTCAATCTCAACCCTCGCCCTTAACCCTCAGTTTTTGGCCATGAATCTAAACCCTCAAAAGTAAGTGTCAGGACTATCTTGTGACTTAGAAATGGGACACACCCCTCGAGTGCAGTTACGTCTTCAGACTGAAATGTATCAGAGCCGTGTTTGTCTCTGTATTTCCTAAAAAGACACAGGGATAACAATCAGTGCGTTTACATGGGAAGTTTTAGGAACACCTAATTCCATATGAAAATGTCAATTCTGAATTAAACTTAATTCCGAAGTAAGTGGCTGGTTTATTCCCATTTTAATTCCGAATTAAATAATTCCGCGGTCATGTAAACACTCATTCCTGTTTAAATTAATTCCCGTGTCTCTGCGCATGCTAGTTCTCTTGCCCGTCTGTCGCGATGACGCTTATATTCTGCGCTGGGCTTGTTTTCAAAACAAAGTTTTAAAATG